>PVJD01010173.1:0-55886 GCA_004026545.1 Mormoops blainvillei
TGTTCCTTGATGACCCTTCCCCTCCTTTCTCCCATTAGCCCCCTCCCCCACCCCTCTGGTTATTGTCAGTTTTTTATTTCAATGTCTCTGGTTATATTTTACTTGCTTGCTTGTTTTGTTGATTAGATTCCACGTATAAGTGAGATCATATGGTATTTGTCTTTCACCACCTGGCCATTTCGCTTAGCATAATGCTCTCTGATTCCATTCATGCTATCATGAAAGGTAGGAGTTCTTTCTTTCTGCTATGTACTATTCCATTGTGTAACAGTTTTTTAATCCACTCATTTACTAATGTGCACTTAGGCTGTTTCCAGCACTTGGCTATTGTAAATTGTACTGCTATGAACATGGGGGTGCATAGGTTCTTTTGAATTGGTGACTCAGGATTCTTAGGGTATAATCCCAGCAGTGGAATTGCTAGGTCAATAGGCAGTTCCATTTTTAGTTTTTTGAGGAAATTCCAAACTGTTTTTCACAGTGGCTGCACCAGTCTGCACTCCCACCAACAGTGCACTAGGGTTCCCTTTTCTCCACATCCTTGCCAGCACTTGTTGTTTGTTGATTTGTTTATGATGGCCATTCTAGCTGGTGTGAAGTGGTTTTAATTTGCATCTCTCACTGTGGTTTTAATTTGCATCTCTCTGCTGGCTAGTGATGCTGAGGATCATTTTATATATTTTAATAGTGAGTAGGACTATTCCCATCCTGAATTTCCTTTTTCAAAAGTTCTAGTCTGCTGGCTGAATTTTAGAACTATTTTCAATGTCTAATGATAAATAAATAACAAAAGATTACTGAAATTTTATTTGAGTTTGTCTTAAACTGATAGATTAGTTTGTTTTCACAATATTAAGAAGTCCTAATAAACCTGATACACCTTCTACTTATTTAAGTTTTCTTCCATGTTATTCAGTAATGCTTGGTTTTATCTCTTCACACAGTCCTGAACATTTCTAGGTAAATTTATTCTCAAGCATTTCCTATGTCCATTGCTAGTGCTCTTGGGTTTCATTGTCACCACTCCATATATGAACAGATATTTTTAAATAGGCATATTGTCAGTGAATTGTCTGTTCGTGTCTACCGTAACTAAACTCTGAATAATCCCAATAGCTTTTCAGCTTATTCTCACAAGTAAACTAGACTGACTTGGCTTCCAAGTAGATAATCAGATTTTCTGCAAATAATTATAATCTTGCTGCCTCCTGTCCAATGCTCCTTATTCCCTGTTTCATTTTCTTATCTTGTTGCATTAGTTAAAGATTTCAGAAAAAAATTAATAAACCGCCATAGATCTTTTAAGTCTAAAAAACAGAACATATATTTTTATGACCCTTATAGACAATCCTACTTATAAGCCAGCTTTCACAACAAAAAAAGGAAATAAGAAAACCCACATCAAAATTATCCAGTAATACTTCTTGGCGGAAGAGAAAATAGATCAAAAAATGCAGCAACTGGAGTCAAGCTGATATAGAAAATTAGATGGAAAGCCATGTGCATAAAGAACTATAGTATAAGATGCCATGTTAAATGTTGTCAAAGAAGTTCAAGCAAAATGCTCTGAGAGGAACAGAGAAATAATGTCGAAGAGAAATGGGAGTGACCTTTGAGTGGGATTTTAAAGTATGGGTTTTTCAGTCTCTGAAGCTAATACAGAAGGTTAACGAAGGTGGAAAGAAATAAGACATATTTGGGGAGCAGTGAGTAGCCTGGTCTGAACAGAGTGGAAACTGATGAGAGAGAAAAATTGGAAGAAAACCCTGGAAAGTGCAGGAATGCCTGGCTAATAATAATAACAAAAGTAATTAACATGAAATGGGTACTTACCATGTGCCAGGCCCTGTCTCAAGTGCCTCACTTGTATTCTAAATCACAGCTACAATCTCAGACGATACATTTTAGGGCATAGACATCTAGGTCAGATTTTCAGGAAAACGATGACATGACCAAAGCAAACTTTAAGTATAAGCTGATAACAACTTCCAGCATTGACAAAGGGAGACTCTGGAGGCTGCGGAGAGACATTGAAGAGGTTTGCTAGAAGATGCCCTACAAGTCACATAAGGCTTCCACTCTGCAGTCTCTCACCTCGTTTTGCACTCCCCGTGAAGGCATCCTTTCCCTAACCACCCTGAACTGATCTGCAAACACGTGGTGCCCTTTCAAACACCCATGCCTTTTTACACTCCATTTATTATCTATGCCTGACAGGCCCACTTTGCCCTTCTCTTTTCCTTTGTGAATCTTAACCTATTCCAGGTTAGTTATTCTTTCGTCTCTGTAAATGGCACTTCTCCCTGATAAGGGTACTTAACGTGTTGTATTTTAAATAAATGTTTAAAGTCATTCTTGCCCACAAGTTGTTTGTGGGAAGGGCCTGTATACTATTTATCTCTCCATCTCCACCATGAAACACAGCATCTCAGCAGATCCCCAGTGAATGAACAAAATCAATACCAAGATAGCCAAAGGGCCATGGATTATCAGTGAAGACCTGACACTGCATGCCATGAATTTGTAGTGCACAAAAAAAAAAAAAAAAAAAAAAAAAAAAAAGCAGTTTTGTGGTGCTCTCTAGCAATGTTCAGTGTCCCAGTAACAAAGAATCATTGATGTCTTTTGCTTTTGTCTACAGTTTCTCTTCCCTCCTACTAGCAAGAGGCCTATCACATGGACCTCAGTGCTGGGCATGTGACCCAGGCTGAGCTAATCATAGCACCTCACTCACAATCACAGTGGCTTCAGATGGACATGCCCCATAATCCAGGCTGAGCCAACAGGGCTGCTTCCCTGAAACTGAATTGCATATAGCTGATGGGAAAGATTTTGGTTAAAGGTTCAAAAAATGTAAATCTTTACAGTGTGAGTGCTGTGCAAACCAAGGAACTTAATGTCTTATTTATAGTAATGAGTACAAAATAGGCACTCAAAAACTAGACCTTCTAACACATCTATTCTCAGACACAGCTGTAATTCTGGCTACTGGCAAATGAGTCCTAATACAGAAATCAATTTAAGATCTTTATTACATTAGTATAGTCTTTACCAAAATACGCCAATAAAGAAAAAATTTTAAACCATTGCTATATATTATTATCTTCACTTTTTAACAAGCAGAAACTAGGATGGAATAATCTGACAACAAAGGACTATTCTCTATATTTAATTCATTTAACTTTAAAAAGAATTCACTTCATTATCATTGATTCTCTTATTTCTCTGCTATCTGGTGACACTTAGGCTAGATTTGAACTAATTCGTGGAACTAGGGCATTAAGGACTGTAGTGAGTTAAGCAATGACTCTCAGAAAGATATGTCCAAGAATTAACCCCCAGTACCTGTGACTGTGACCTTATCTGGAAAAAAGGATCTTTCGAGACATAATTGCATTAAGGATCTTAAGATAAGGTCATCCTATATCCTTAATCCAATGATGGAAATCCTTATAAGAAAAAAAAAAGAGGAATATTTGAGATACAGCTGAGAAGATCATGTGAAGACAGAACAAGAGACCGGAGTCTCACAGCTATACACCAAGGAACACCAAGCATTGCCAGTAGCCACCAGAAGCCAGGAGAGGATTGCAATGGATTTTGCCTTAGAGAACGCAGAAGGCACGAACCCTGCCCACACCTTTATTTCAGACTCCTGGCTTCCAGAATTGTAAGAAAATAAATCTCTGTTATCTTGAACCACAAAGTTAGTGGTAATTTGTTAAGAGAGCCCTAGGAAACTAATACAGGGAGTTATTCAAATTTGAGAGTGACAAAAACAGAATTATGAAAATGCAAGAAAATGAAGGAATCTGTAGTCTGAGAAAAACCATTGTATGTATTTTATGCTAATAGTATCACAGTGATAGCACTCCCAACTCTGCATTTCTTTTAGTTGAGAGCTGCTAATTATGTATATCCATAAAAGCTATATTTTAATTGAACTTGTTTGACCAAATTCATACGTGATCCAGAAGCCACAATGATCTTTTTTTTTTTTATTATTTGCTTTTAAAATTTCCTTGACATAAAATCAGGATCACATAGAAACTAGCTTCCCATTTTTTTTCGTACCTACTTTGCCTCTAGCTCACGTTGGTATCATTATTTGAATAGATGTGTAATATCATTCTTATTACTGATTATGAATGAAAGTAAAATTCAGGGCTATGGATGCAGGCAGGCTCCTTTTTTTCGCCATTGCTAAATCATGAACTGAGCTATATCATGGCTCATGAGAATATGTACATTCTTTGTTGTAGTTTTGAAGTTTATTTTAATAATATGCAGAAACAAATAAGTAATGAGTATATCTGACTCTGGGTTTCTTCAAGATAAGTCCAATATTTTGTTCTAACATTTTCCCATCAGACATAGTAAAAAAGTTGAGTTGTTGTTCTGCAATCTGACATTTAAGCTTATGTTTTTAAAAATTTTATGTTCTCATGTTTCTCTTTCATTATATTGTGCAACGAAAGCATCTCTGTTTCACTTAGCATTCTGTTGAATCTGCAGAGATCTTGCTACTTTAAATGTATATGCACTGTTCTTCGAGCATAAAAATCAGCCATTAAGTTGAAGTGATGGAACAGCGATTTCTGGCTTTTATAGAGATTAACAAGGCTTACTTCGTCCTACAGAGACCATCTAACTGACGTGCTGCACATTGATGACCAAATAGAGATTGACAGATGCAAGGAACTCTCATGTCTTGTCAGACTTCCATTGGATTTTTCCAAATACAGTAAATGATCTTTGGCTTTTTAAGAGCTGTTGAGGAATGCTACTGTCCATTAATTAACTAAGGCGCTAGGGAAAGCCCTTAACTAAGATGCGAATGGAAAGTTATTTAGGAAACCAAAAGTTAGAAAGAGAGCTATCTAGTATTAATGAGGTTATAGAGTAATTTGATTCCTTATGGCTCCTAGCTGATATTGAATGGAACAATCAAAGTTCATTACCAGGCCTGACTTCCTGAGCAGGAAATAGTAATGACACACTGTACGTGACTATCTAATCTACACCTTCATTTGAGCCCTTTTTTTTAATGTTTCTTATCAGTAAATATTATCTTCTCCCTATTTTCTCTTAAGGTAGCAATGCACACCAACAAACATTTCAAAAGAAGTCATTTATGGTGTGTATAATAAAATCAGAAAACTATAATTGCTCCTCTGATGAATTCCCTCAATACAATCTCACTTAAAAATAAACTGACATTACCTTAAAGTGTTTTCAGTGACAAAATGCAGGGGGAAAAAAGGAAAACTCCGTCAAGTTATGTTGCTGTTCACTTTCCATGGCCAATGCCATTAAAATGAAATGCCAAGAATTCAATTTATACAATTTTTCAGTTAAATTATTTATAATAGGAAATTCTCTCACCTTTCTGAAGTGAAATAAATGCAAATTTAATTCATTAGATGACTAGACTGGTATAAAACCTTAAAGGAAATATAAATGGAAATTGAAAATATAAAAAATGATATTTGTCTTGGTAAAACAAGAAATCGATCAGCATAAATTGTCAAGCTTACAAAAATATCACTAAAAGGTATTCTGCACTGCCCATTTCAAGGCATGCTTTTCTACTGAAGATACATCTTTCATGGGGGAATGAGAGAAGTAGGAATTATAGGTTCAGGTTCATCTGAATGCCATGAACTTTGCAGCATAATGTGTCCCCTCCTCTCAGGAGAGGCCCCTAATGAAAACAGTAATGAAGACAGAAGACCTAGCTTTTATCCTGAATTCTCTACCTGACAGTTCTATGACTTTGACTAAGTTACATGACCTCTCTGAGCATCAGGCCCCTCATCTGTATTACATGGAGTTTAAACAGCGGACACATGAGTACCAGTCATGCCCCTACCATGAGGATGTTATATGAATCAAATGAAATAATGAGCTGGGGTTGAAAATACTTGGTAAATTATAAAACACTATAGAGCTGGCTCATAGCTACAGTCTCTTAGTAGCTATAGTTCTGGGTTATAAGCTTAGGAGTCTCATAGAATCAAGTACAAAATCTACCCAAGCCCTGACTGGAGTGGCTCAGTGGGTTGGGTGTCAGCCTGCAAACCAAAATGTCACTGGTTTGATTTCAGGTCAGGCACATGTCTGGGTTGCCAGCCAGGTCCCCAGATGGGGACATGCAAGAGGCAACAGATCAATTTTTCTATCACACATCAATATTTCTCTCCCTCTCTTTCTCCCTCACCCTTTCTCTAAAAAATAAATAAAATCTTTTAAAACTATCTACTCAAGCAGGCTTTCCTTGGCTAACCCTATTCACTGGGTTACTGGGAAATAGGAAGACTACTAATATTTGCTGAGTACTTACTATCTAGTCTTTTATATAGCTTAATTTAATCCTCATGACAAATCAGGAATTCTGGTAAGTTTTGCTGTTCACATCTTACAAATGAGGAAAGAGGCTCATGCTAATTAACTTACCTAATTTTGCTTGGTAATAACAGCAGAGATGAGATCCAAACCCAGCTATGTCTTGCTTCCATGCCCAAATTTTTTTCCACCTTAACCTATAGCCCGTCCAAATTTCTCCTTCTGCCTAAAGTGCAATTGGAGTGGAAGGTTCCAAAGTCAAATATAAAGCACAACCACAATCCTCTCCCACGTTCCAAGGTAGCTGCTTGGCTTCCAGATTGGCAGCCTCCGCTTGTGAGACCCCAGGGAGTTCAGGTGTCACTGCCTCCATCCAAAAGAATTTCGGGGCACTGCTGTGCCTCATGCATGCTTTCAACCTGTCTTTTTAAGCTCTTGCTAACACACAAACTAAGCTGCCTCGTGAGCCCAAAGGTATCTAAATCTTCTTGGACCCTCAGAATCTAGCTGAGAGATTTCAGACTACTCTATTGTCATGACAATTTGGAAAGGGCAGTTGAAAATGGGCAAACCATCATGCCATCCGGCGGCAAAACAGTGTGCAGTGCATTTAGGAGCCCGGCCCGCACCAGCGCTCTGCTTTCCATTACTAGCTCTAGGACCTTTGGCAGTTTCCCAGACCTCTGTGAGCCTCAACCTCCTCATATAAATGTTAAAGGGCACCTCAAAGTGGTGGGAGAAACGGAAGTCATCGACAAGGAGCACCTAACACCAAAGGTGTCACTCGACCAATGAAAGTTTGGTGGGATGAAAAGTGAAAAGACAGTTTTTTCTCTCTAATGATATTTACAAAGCTTTCAGAGATTCAAAATCATTGTCCCTGCCCTGGCCAGGTGACTCGGCTGGTTGGAGCATCGTCACATACACCAAAAGGATGAGAGTTCGATTCCCTGTCAGGGCACACACCTAGGTTGCGGGTTCAGTCCGCAACTGGGGCACATATGGGAAGCAATCAATCTCTCTCTCTCTCTTTCTTTCTTTCTCTCTCTCTCTCTCTCTCTCTCTCTCTCTCTCTCTCTCTCTCTCTCTCTCTCTCCCCACCTTCCTTCTCTCCCTCCCTCCCCTCCTTTCTCTAAAATCAATGAACATATCCTCGGGTGAGGATTTAAAAATAAGGAAAAACTATTGGTCCTGTGAATTCATAGCACCAAAGAATATGTATGAAGAATATGTTTGGTCAGTGGTAGGATGAATACAAATTATCTAAGAGGAGAAAAAGCATAATTAAATACAATTTTAATTACAATATAAATTTTATTTTACAGGGTCTATATTTTTTTTCTTCAAGAACATACCAGTGCATTGAGCATTAGGTAAATATTCCGTGTCATTGATGTGTTTTTTGGTTTGTTTGTATGTTTGTTGTGTATTACAGACATGAAATGATTTGTTTAAAATATTCTGTGTGGATTAAAAAAACCCGTTCAAATGTAAAACACTGAACACTTTATTACAAAGTCACTAAAACCATATCATTAAGTATGCTTGTTACTCAGCAATCGAGCGAGGCAGCACTTTAAAGCATCTAAAACATCCAGAAAACCAAATTCATGACCTCAGAAAAAGCAATAATTGTTTTGTAAATTAAAATCCTTTTCCCCACTCCAGTCAGTAACTTAATCTTCCGGCTGTAAGTACGGTGTGCAATGTAAGGAACCTGAAGCAGGAGTCACGCATCATTTTGCCTTTTGCACCAGCAAAATATCTCCAGTTGACAGTTATTAATTTCTAGTCAAATTATCCTGGAATAGGGTCAGAGAGAACTAATGGTTTCATTTTACATTCCAAGAAGTATTGTGTTTCAGTATTCAGAATGCAGTGCTTTGTAAAGAGAGCTGCAGTGGAAACCACGAGACCTACATGCCCTCTCCAAAAATATTACTCAGATTATTAAGTGTATTAACCCTTCCCCGTTTCTCAGGCACTTTCTCATAGCCTATATTAAATTTATCAAAACTATTTATTTATTCCTGATCTGCATGGAATGAAATGTACAAAGGTTTAACTTACCTAAAAATAGAAACGTCCGATTATATATGAGTAACCAAGGATAAAAAGCTATCATTGTTTTCATTTGCTTTTAAATTTGCCTTTGATTTTGGAATTTTAGCATAGTAAATATGCAGTAAATATGTATATAGAAGTAAAGGAGATTTAAAGAGTATTAGTTTTATACAAGTTTTTCTACTTTTTTACCCTTCATTTCCAATTAGGTGGTCCGTGTAATGTTATATTATGATAAAATTAATTGTTTTCTTCAACTCAACTGTAATCTGTTTAACTAGCTCAGAGAAATTTAAACAAATTCAGTTTTATGGTGTTGCATGCAAATAATGTCACACAATTCTGGTTTGGACTTCACAAATTTGTGGTGCCCATCCGGGTACTCCATTCAGGCAAGTCTAAGGAACGTGTCGGAACTGAATAGCTGCAGGTGTGAGAGAAGCAGCGGTGTGGTAAGCGCAGATTCAGAATCAGAAGACCTAGCATCCACGTTCTAGCTCTGTTAATGTCACCTTTACATGAAGGCAAGCTACTGCCTCTCTTTGAGCCTCAGTTCCCTCTCTTCAAAAATTCATTGAGAATACCAATTAATTAGGAGACAGCAACTAAATTTATTGTGATGTTTAAAAGAAATGTGTCTTCGTGTTACATTTAACGGGTTTACTAAGATGTAACCCCCATACCATATAATTCACCCATTTCCAGTGTAAAATTCAATGTTTTCATAGTGTATTCATAGGATTGTGTAAAAATCACCACAATCTAATTTGAAAATATCTTTGTTTCCCCTAAAAGTAATCCCATATCAATTAACAGGCACCCTCAATGTCCCCCACTTCTTCCATCCCCGTCTCTAGGCAGCCAAAAATCTACTTGCTGTCTCTACAGATTTGCCTATTCTAGACATTTTATAAAAGTGGAATTATATAATAGGTAATCTTTTGTCACTGGCTTCTTTCATTTAGCATAATTTTGAAAAGTTTATTTGTATTGTAGCATATATCAGTACTTGATTTCCTTTTATTGCAAAATAACTTCCTATTATACAGATATACTACATTCTATTTACTCATTCATCAGGTAATGAGCACTTGGGTTGCTTACATTTTGGGCTATGATGAATAATATAATGCGTCTATGAACACTCATGTACAAGTTTTTATGTGGGTGTGTGTTTTCATTTCTCATGTGTAAATACCTAAGAGTATAACTGCTGGATTCCATAAATCTATGTTCAACATTTTGAGGAGCTGTCAAGCTGTGTTCCAAAGCAGCTGTGCCATTTTACATTTGCCAACAATGTATAAGAACATCAATTTCTTCTCATTTTTGTCAACACTTGTTATTGTCTATCTTTTTTATTCTAATTATTCTAGTTTTAGGATGATTCAAGTGCATTCCATTCAAGCTCACCTTCCACTGTTATAGCCCTGTTCTAATAGGTCTGGACCAGTGTCAGTCCATGGCCCAGAGGCTGGGGACCCCTGTTCTAGTGGGTGTGGTGGTATGACATTGTGGTTTTGATTTGCATTTCCCTAATGATTAATAAATTGAATATCTTTCATGTGTTTATTGATTATCAGTATAGCTTCCTGGGAGAAATGTCTAACCCTTTGCCAATTATTTACTGGACTTATTTGCTGCTTTATTGAGTGGTAGAGATCTTTATATGGTGGAGCTACAAGTCCCTGTCAAGTATATGATTTGCTACTATCTTCTTCCATTTGTGAGGGCTGTTTTTTGCTTTCTTACTGTTATCATTTACACCACAATGTTTTAATTTTGATGAAGTTCAATATATCTATTTTTTTTAAGATTTCATTTATTTGTTTTTAGAGAGTGGGGAAGAGAGGGAGAGAGGGTAAGAAACATCAGTGTGTGGTGCCCTCTCATGCGCCCCCTACTGGGGGTCTGGCCCACAACTCTAGCACGTGCCCTGACTGGGAATCGAACCAGTGACCCTTTGGTTTGCAGGCCGGCACTCAATCCACTGAGCCACACCAGCCAGGGCAATATATCTATTTTTTTTATTTTGCTACTTTTGGTATTGTACAAAAAAAGGCTTTGCCCAGCACAGCTCATAAAGATTTTCCCCTAAGTCTTCTAAGAGTTATATAGTTTTCACTCTTACATTTTGGTCTATGATCCATTTCGAGTTAATTTTTGTTTATGATGTGAGGTAGGGCTCCAACTTCATTGCTTTATCAATTTAACATGTCCAATGTAGTACATATTCATTAGAGAAAAATCAGAAAATTTGTACAAGAAAAAGGAATGAAACTGAAAAAATAAAGTAAAATAAAAAGCTCACAATCCTATTTATTCCAGAATAACTACTTTCAGCACCCTGGTTTGTACGCTTTCAAAACCTATTCACTCTGTGTGTATTTTATTTAATTTTTAATGGGATCACATAAAACTCATAGTTCTTAGGTATTTTTTTTCCTTTGATACTTGTAAACATATTTACATATCAGTTTTTTTCACTTGACTCTTCTGAACTTTCAGTTCCTCAGCTGTATAATAACCAGTAATTGTAATAATCAAATGAAATAATGGTATAAAGACATTTTTTAAGACTTTATTAATGGAGTGAATTAGTTTTGTTTTTATTATTGTCCTTTATGTTGAAATATTTTCTTCAAATATTCAGCAGGAATCCTTATCATATTACATTAGCAAATTAGTAATTTTTAAAATGCCTGCATCCCCTCTCAAGAGTAGCTGTCCTTATCTTTGGGTCCTCAAAGACTGTCATAATTTCTGGCCCATAATAATGAACAATAATTGTTGGAATTAATGTTTATTATTAATATCTGTAAATATTTTTAGAAGTGGCCTACTGTTGTTCTTTTATCATTAACGTTATTAAATATCTGATGCATATAGGTTTTCAATTGTTAGCTCCCTGATAGATTGATCCTTTTAATAATAATAATTATAAAATGTCCCTATTTACCTCTGGTAACATTTTTTTGTTTTAAAGCGTACTTTGTCTAATATTAACATAGCCATTCAGCTCTCCTATGATTGTTCTTTGCATGGTATACACAGGGTCTGGCACAAATAACCCCCTTTTTTAATACAAAATCTTTTATTACAAAATCATAAGCATGTAATTCTGTAACACAACAATATCACACTCAAGCATGCCATATGACATTTTAGGTAAAACGGTCTAATTAAAACAATAAATTATTACACCCATATTATTACCCTATCAACCACACTCAAGCAGGCATTACTTCTGCTGGACCCTGTATTTTTCAATTTGTTACATAAGTATGTCCCTTCAACCAGAACTGTGGAACTATCCACCCTTACAGTGTGCCTTTCTCCCTGGCAGACTCCAGCATCACGGCCCTGGAGCTGAGAGGGGCAGCCTCTAGTGTTCTCAGCTTGTCACTCCTGGTGTGGAACCTTTACCATATGAGAGAACGGGGGCAGGTATTCAAAGCCTGCCACATCTGAGGTAGTTTTTACCCTATAAACAGGGGCTGGATGAGATAAGGCAACCTGGTCCTCTTGGAACTGCCTGCATGGAATAGAGTTACGGCTTGTGGAGATGGAGGGCTGGCAAGTGCTGGTAGCCTGCCCTTCCTGGGATAAAATTGTAGCCTCAGACTGGGAGCTGGGGAGAAAGGGAGCTCCCATCTCCTTGGCCACACCCACCCAGATTAGGGAACACCAGGTAGATTTTCATTACATGGGAGCAGTGGCACAGCAGGAAATGGCTAAAACATCACAGACTCCTGCTGTTCTTACCAAGATTTTCTTGACTGTATGCTTCTCCAGTTGCTATACACTCCGAGAACAATTTCCAGAGACTTTAAATGACTTTTTAAATAATTTTCATCAGTCAAATTGTTGACTTAGCATCCACCAATCTTACTCCGCCATCCCCCTTATGAAGATTTTTTTAAGTGTTACTGAAATTTCTATCAGTGAAAACTTTTAGGGCAAAAAGCATTATAGGCTCAGAAACATCCCCTTAGAAGATTTCAAAATTCTTGTTCATGAGGAAGTTGAAAAGAAAAACAGGAGCCTAGAGGCAAAAGCCGGGCCGTGCCAATGCCTTTGGGCAGGTACCAATAGAGAAGTGAAGTCTCTAAGAAGAACAGTAAGAGTTTCAGATTGTGCTAATCATGTTTTCAGAACTTTCGGGAGGGCAAGCTGGCCAGAGAAGTAGGGCTACTCTCAGATCTGTTTCTGAGGTGAAGCTTCATGTTCACTGGGTACTGAATAGCAGCAAAAAGGTTGCTTTTTTCCCCCTTTTTTAAAGAAACCAAATTAAAATAAAATCCAAGGCGACATAATATTGTGACATAACCAACAGTCCTTGGTGCTTATCATCTGCTTAGTCCCTGGGGAAAGGATAACTTTTTAGAGGGAAGAGTAGAAAGGACATGAGGAGGGAAAAATGAATGAGAGCAAGAAAGGAGGGTGTGGGCTGGTAGGCAAAGCTGTCTCCAGAAGCATCAAAGAGAAGGAGGGGTCTTGTTTCCATAGTATTTATCTAACATTCAGAGTCCCCTGCAAGTGGGAGGGGACAAAGGCCATGGGGGTGGGGACTGGTAGAGAGGTGGCACCAATGGATAGGTAATCAATTATCTGGTCAGCCAGCTGCTAAGTTTCAGTAATGTCATTAATGTTAGAATAAAGCAATATTTCCATTGTAACTTTTTGCCCTATTTAGGTTATGGTGGGATTTAGGTATGGAACCCGTTTTCTAGGGCAGCCATTAAAAATACCACCAACAGGGCAGCTTAAACAACAGCAATGTATTTTCTCACAGTTCTAGAAGTCCAAGATCAAGGTGTTGGTAGGTTTAGTTTCTTCTGAGGCCTCTCTCCTTGGATTGCAGATGGCCACCTCCTTATTATGTCTTTACATGGCCTTTCTTCTGTGTACAAGGAACCTAGTGTCTCATACTCTTCTTATAAAGGCCTTAGTGTCTCATACTCTTCTTACAAGGACACTAGGCCCCTACCCTTATGAACTCATTTAACTTTAACTACGTCTTAAAGACCTTATCTCAAAATAGAGTTACATTGGGGGTTAGGACTCTCATAGGTGAATCTGGGGACATAATTCAGTTCATAATAGGTTTTACATATACAAATGCAAGAAAAATTGTGAATAACTACAGAATGATAGTAGAGGAAAGAAATTAGTGTTCTGCCTAGCTCAATCATTAACTTTGTCTTCACCTTTGGTTATCTTTGACTAGCCTACTTAGAAAACTGACTGTAATGAAAAAGCTTCCATTCCATAGTTATGCAAGTCACTCCCCTTCATACGAATGCAGGTAGATTTTGTCCAAAAGAGAACATACATCTCTCGAAGCCAAATTCTCCTTTCAACTAGTTGTTTCTTCATTCCCTCATTAATTAATGAGTCAAATAAAATATTCGACATGTTCATTCTATAACTATGAAAAGCATGATTTTACCTTTTACAAAAATGTGATCTTTAACACAAACATTGAGGGTTATTTGGACAATGTTATTGCTGCCGCCCCGATTTTTTTTTCCTTCATTGGTTTTCCTCCCCTTTCTAACTTTTCGCGGAACTTAATCTCCAGGGTTAGAAATGGAAATAGCAGGTACACGGAACACCGCTGATGGACGGCAAGGCAACGGAGGCCGCCATCAGAACTCTGTCATGTTTCAATAAGGAGCCATGTTACCGAGAAGAATGTTACTGGAGGCTTTAATGTCATAGACAATGGCACAGACACCCACACAATAGATATACTATTCTATCAGAAAGAAGTACATATATGTATTTGAATTTATTTTCTAGAACTTAGAATCACTGTTGTTCTAGATATTTCAAAGTTCATGTTTAAATATTAAGGTTTAAATTTTTAAATAATTAAGATTTTTAATTAACCAGAAAAAGTTCGTAAACTAATTTGCAGTTATTAAAAATTTCTCAACAAGTCTTAAATAATGCCATATTATTTTTATTCTTTTCAAACCTCAAAAATGTCTATGCCTTGGTCTGGAGACATTTTTTTCTTGATTTCCTTAACCAACAATTCGGTGATCATGTTGCATTCAAGCAACATGAAGGATTTAATCAACACATGCATAAATGCATCAGAAAAGGCTGTGTAAGCAGAGATAACTTTAAGCAAATATGTACTATTCTTACAAACCATTTGTTTGAAAGTGGGTTAGTTCCAGGATATAGCGTAACCTTACATGACAACAAATTACCTTCATCTCTTACCAGGGTGAACCCAAATCCAACGTATGTTAACATAACATACGTTTACCACTATTTTAATGTAGCATAAACCTGTACAAAGATAAATCAGAAAGAGTAAATAACCTAATACATTAGATTATCCAAAGTCATCATTTCACTTTTCCAACAGTAAAAACAAATTAATCTGCTTTTTTACCTCGACATTTACAAATGCTAATTTAATCACATAAATTTAGACTTCCTGTGAGAAAATATGAAACCACATTGTGAACATGACTTTCACATAAGGTTCGTTCCTCTTTCCTGAATTAGAAAGTAAAATTCTTAAAAATCTATGCTTGTATTAGACCCTAGGCAAAATCAGCGGAGCCCTGCCATCTCCCGATAAGTTGATTTTGGGCTCTGGGGAACCATGTCACCATCTGGACTGGAGCACATAACGGTCAGAGGGAGGCCTGGGAGAGTGTCCTCAAAAAGACCCCAGCTGGCTGAGCAGCCACCTGTTACCAAGATGAGCAGGGACACAGTAGATCGTATTCATCATAATCCATCTGTTTCTAGTCTCTGAATATTCAGTTCTGTCATGGCAGGGCACAGCTGACAACACGAGAGGACTGACTCAGAAAGGCCAACACTACAAGTCCAGCTAAGCAGAAGACAGTCACAAGTTGCTCACAATGAGAGATAAACAAGGAGGCTGGTTTGGAAAGGTCAAGGAAGCCCAGGAGCTCAGAGAAGCCGTGAGATAAGCATTGGCGGGCTGTGCTGTGGACTCAAATCCTAGGCAGAGTGGGTTGTTTTAATGGCCTGCTGCAAACAAGTGTGTCTGAAGCCAGAGACATTGATTGTAGGCTCCAAAACAGACAGGCACTTGTAGATTAATTCAGCTCCTCATCAAAGCAGAGACACAGAATCTAGGATAAACTTACAAGCTGATGGCAATAATAATAACAGTGAGCAATAGCCAATACTTACAGAGCACGTAATAAGTACCTGGCATATATTAACTAACCCTATCTTCACCATAACTCTGTGAGGCAGATACTATTATTATTCCCTGTGTGGAGATGAGAAAAATTAAGTGCCCAAGATTTTAGTAACTTGCCCAAGTCACATAAGAGGTAGGGCTGGATGTGAAACTCAGCACCACTGTGTGCCACCTTCATGCCCTTGCAGCTTCCGAAAAGTTGCAAGGGCTGAGCTCCTCCCTTCCTCGTTTCTTATTTTATGCCCCCCTTCCCTGTGCCACCCCTTCGCTCCGATTTTCCCTTTCTGTGTATCATGAATATCAGGTTCACTATTCGTGGCGGAACCTGAGCAGCTATATGGAGCTAACTCCGATCCTCCTCCTCCCAATGTACTTGAGCTGAAATGAGGAAGGATTCTTGTCCTTTGTTTGGTGAGGTTTGGCTTTTGAGAGACTGGACTGTGTAAAGGACGTGAGGTGTGTGTGTGTGTGTGTGTGTGTGTGTGTGTGTGTGTGTGTGTAAAGCACAGGGAGTAAGATCTAGAAAGTAGGGATTGGAAAAGAACTGAAGGTTGAAGGTGGAAGCTGGCAGGGTTGTGTTTGGGAGAAACACACTGAGACCTGTGGTTTATGCAGCTTGAGTGGAGCCCACGTGGTAGAATGTTAAACAGTTGGGGAAAGGGCAACAGAAGGGTCTGAGATACTCAGCACAGCATCAGCAAGTGACAGGGGTGAGATGCTTCCTTCTGTGACTCACGGGGAGCAGGTATCAAAGAGACAAAAGCAGATTAATGGCTTTGTTCTTCAGGTTTCCTGAGAACTCTCCCAGAGAGGCCTACAAATAAACAGGGGAGATTTCGAATGGCAGCGGGAAAAAGTTGAAGCCCCAGAGCTGTGCAGGTAAGCAACACCAAGCAGCAAAGTGCTGGTGTTTATGTTAACGTGACCTCCGTGTTTGCAGAGGCTGGCAAGGCCTAGGGACATCCTAGCTCACTGGATACACAGGATTAGGAAAAAGCAAGAGCGAGGCAATATAAGCCAGCCCTTCAATCGTGTCAGCACAGCTGCCAATGTGTTCTACTAATAAGGGGTAACACAAATGTTTTTCCAGAATGGTTTATAATCTACAAGACCTTTCCTCTTGAGGTTTTACTTTTGTAATCATTTTTTAAAATTTGAATTTTGTCCTGACCAGATGGTTCAACTGGCTGGAGCATCACTTTATATACCAAAAGCCTACAGGTTCAATCCCCAGTCAGGGCACATACCTACGTTGGGGGTTTGATCCCCTGTTGGGGCATGTATGGGAGGCAACCCATCAATGTTTCTTTGTTTCTCTCTCTCTCTCTCTCTCTCTTTCTCTCTCTCTCACACACACACACACACACGTGCACACACAAATCAATAAATATCTTCAGGTAAGGATAGAAAAAAGTTGAATTTTAACCATATATTAAATGGTTGTCCCTTTTGTTATGGACTTCTGTCTCTCACAGTGTGCAAATGTTTGCGCATTTCTCCCACTAGTATTGACATTTGGTACTCAGACTTGTCCCTCTAGATGCGGTTCAATTCAAGTCCTAAGAAAATTAACCGTGACTTTTTAACTATCCCACTGAGCTTGTGCTTTCTCAGTTTGCCTAAAATCAGATTCCAAGCACCAGGTGACATAATGGGTAAAAAACAGAATAAGCACTTTTGATCTAAGCTAATGTGACTGGACCATATGTAACAGCCCTGCTGTCTGTCTCCTATTTTCTATTTTGTTCATATCTTTTTCGGTCATTGGTTGTAGCAGAAAATCGGCGGGTGCAAACAGCCTTTTAGAAATTCTCAAAAGGATGAAGTATGAGCAGATGGTCAAGAGAAAGATAAAATAACATGGTGAGTAAAATGTAGAGATTTATTGACACACTTTAGCAAGCTGTAATAAAAAATGTTGGGGACCTTAGAGGACAACACTAAAACAGAAAAGGTAAAAAAGTCATATTTTTATCCCACTATATGCAATAAATCGTGTCATTTCACTGGCTTTCAAGAAGTTTGTTCACTTACTATGAGCTGTCATTAGTTGTCAAGTCCTATTCATCATATGCAAGACCCTCTCCTATATATTCATATTACATATAAATAAGTACATAGGTATTAATATATGTCATATGATACTTTATTTTAAATAAAGTTACTATTTATATAATTATGTTTCTTTTTTAAAAATTGTCACTTTGGAACAGTAATAGAATAACTACAAAAATAAGCCAATTCCATGGGATGGGAATAATATTAAAACATAGTTCATGTTCTTCTATTTTTTTAAATGGAGGATATGATTGGTTTTAAAATAAAAAGGTCAACTCTTTCTACACATGCTGGTAGAATCAGGTGCAGAATATTATCTACCGGCTAACAAGGATTAAATCAGTAAGCATGCATTGAGCACCTACTATCGATCAGGCACTTTGGGTACAGAAGTCTAGAGCTCGAGGAAGAGCTCAAGTCAGAGACAGATGTGGTGAGTCTCCTGACATAGATACTATTTAAAGTCAAAGAAATAGGTGAAATTACCCAAAGGAAAAGTCAATATAGAAAAGATAGGCAAAAACAGAGGCAGAGTACTCCAATATTTAGAAGAAAAGAAGAAGGTGAGAAGCCATCGAAGGAGACTGGGAGGAAAAAAAACAAACAGGCAATTAAAGAGGGAAAAAAGAAAGGAAAGTATGCTGAAAACGAAGGCAAGGAAAAGGGTTTCATGAAGGAGAAAGTAATCGACTGACTCATATGCTCCTGGGCGGTAAAGTGAGATGGATGAAGTGAATTAAGCATTGCACTTCGTAAGATGAAAGTCATTGTGCCAAAGGATTGAGGGGAGAGGGAGCCTAATTCAACCCCGGGGGTAAGGGGGTTAGCTTCGCTTAGGACTAGTGAGCTAGCTCTCTCCGTAACTGGAGAAAGACAAGGACAGGTGAAGACAGAAGTAAGGTTGTCCTTGAAGAACAGTTAAATAAAAGATAGAAATTGAAGCTAAACTGAAGGTCGTAGGCTATGAGAGATATTTAGAAGGAAAGTGGACTATTCAGAACTGCACGTTAGGTTGGCTCTGCTGTAACAGAACTGGAGACAAGGGAGTTGTCTGAGCAAGAGAGGGCAAACGGCTCCAAGAACTGAATACTCAGGGTTCCTACAGGGAGTGGATGGCACACTCACGCTGAGATAGCTCTAGGAGGGTTTATTTAAAAAGAAATTCACTTTCACAATCTGGGGATAAGGAACCACAATGGATAGTGCAGAAAATGGAAAAGGAAGTTGTAAAGCTAAAACCAACCTCCTCCTTAGAACTCGAAGGGACATGGGAAGGATGGAGGACCGAAATTCAAAAAGAGAGCTGTGGAAAGCAGATGGCCTTGAAAAGGCTTGCTTCCCATAGGAAAGACAGGAAATACTTGACTTCTTAAACTATGTTTATTTTGTATTATATTTTTCCCATCACCATTTATCCCCCTTATACCCTCTCCTACCTCCCCCCACCCCACCCCTCCCCCATCTTAATTATTCTTATAAAAAACTAAAAGAAATTTTGTTGAGAGTTTACACGTGCCAGGGACTGAATTAAGTTTACATTACTTAAACTTTGCAACAGCTCTATAATATGTATGCTCCCTGAGGAAACCAAGGGACTAAATACTGTGACTCCTCCCTCCTTCCTCCCTCAGAGCCGTCCAGGCTCCCCGTTGGCCACAGCCAGTTACCCAGAGGACAAGCTGCCACAGTGAGAGAAAGAGAAGAGCCTAAGCAGCAAGGAAACAAGGCAAACCCGGGCCGTCCAAGGCCTAAGCCTACCGTACAGGTAAAGGCAGACGGAAATCCAAATCTGATTTCAGCCCTCTCACCAAGCCACTCTCATGATGAACTGGCGTCCCATATCGGTCACTTGCAGAAGGAGGCAGCACTGTTAAGCCAGTGCAAATATCTGCTCCACTTAGCATTTTATGTTCTCACTCAAAATTAGTGAGAGAATGTTTCAAGGTTATTAAAAACGGCAACTTTTATGAACTGTTGGTCATTTCTCAGTGAAGATTCATAATAGCTTGCAGTTTCATGATTGTAACAACACAAGTGATAGGACGTAGCTGGAATATAAGCAAAGGCAAAAACTAGGGGAAGTTTGAATTAGTTGTCGGTATTTTAAACGGAGGACATAGAAACACCAGGGCAAGATGGTTGCGTGCCAACAGTCGGCTGGAGCTGGAAAGGGCTTCTCCCTGTAACAGTGCGCGCTGACGCGGCTTACCCCCAGCCCAGCGCTCTCCGCTCAGACTGTCTCACTCCTACAAGTACCTGAGGGGCTCCCTGTTGGAGTCACTTCAGAGAGCCTAGAGCCTTGGGGTGTCCCAGAGTCATCCTTTGTGTTTCCAAACCCTCTACTGCTAGATGTAGTACACAGAATTAACTAGGAGCTTTACAGGGTTTGGTTAAGCTGGGGGAGAATCTAACTTCACAAACAATCAGAAATATTGATCTCTCCTTATTCTACTTTTTCCTTTATATTTTTTTTTCTTCTTCCTCTGATCCCTTAAAATCATTTTCTAAAAATACCTATTGTAAGCTTCTGGATTTGGATTTTTTTTTTTTTACTTTTTATGACTTTATTTGAGTGACACTGGTTAATAAAATTATATAGATTTAACGCATACAGTTCTATAATACGTCACCAGTATATTGTATTGTGTGCTCACCACCCCAAGTCAAGTGTCCTTCCATCACCGTTTATTCTCCCCTTTACTCTCTTCTACCTCCCCCTACTCCCCTTTCTGGATTTGGATTTTAAACAATTCTTTTTGTTTTTGTTTACAGCTGTGGCATTTTCTTTTTCTCCCTTAATTATTCCCACTTCACTAAGTTCCCTCATCTCTGCTTGCTGCTCCAACAGCATCCCTTTTCCTTCTTCCATGGCTCCACCCCCACACTGGCTTCCTCTGCAATACGTCAGAGAGACAGACACAGAAAGAACATCTCCAGGAGTACTGAACTAATACAGTTAGTGGCATATAATTTTCCATAATTTTACCCCTGCAATTGTGGACATACTGCTATCTCTGCTCAGAAGTCTTCCTTTACCACTCTCCTACTCCAAACTCCATGCTGCTGTTCAGTTTAGCTTACATACACTCCTAAAAGTTTCCCCTATCCTCACACCCCGCTAGGTTGGGTTAGGGACCCTCCCTTGGTGAGCTCAGAAACAGCCTTTGCAATTAGCCCCACTATTACAGGCACTCGTTCTCCTGTTTGGGTTTGGGTTTAGCTTTTGTCTTCTCCATGATACAACCAGACTCTTGCAAGCAGGACAAGCCACGCTGTGACTGAATTAATCAATACCTACAGCTTAATTTGGCTGCCAATTTGAACAACTGTATCTTCACTGTTGTACTAGGTATTAACACACCCCAGACTCTAAAAGTGTTCACCATTTTATCTCCTTTCCATTCTCTGTACTTCCAGATACCATCCCCAGAGCAAACTTTCTAATTATCATTTTTAATTTTTTCCCAATAGACAATATCTTCCACTTAAGCTCAGGGAATGCGTTTTCTGATTTCATAATAAATGATAAAAGCCATTCTTGCAAATGATACTTCCGTAGGAAATGTAACTCAGAATGAGAGCCAGTTTTCTCAGACAGCAGGTGTTCATCCTCACACGCATTCCTCCGACAGCTTACTAAATGGAGCCCTCTTATGACCCAGTTAAAGCTCCTTAAATACACTGGGCCTTCAACAGCCACTTCACAGTCTGCCCTCCTCACTCTCTCTTCTACCCCACTTGCTCTCTTCTTAACACACACACACACACAAATCCAGAAGCAATCTTTACTACAGAAGCCTGTTCTGCTTTCAATTACAAGAGATGTCAGCCTAATGGATTGGGGGGTAACACTGGTCCGATTCCATTCAAGGAACACAGTCAATAGGAAATAATTCTCCATCCACCAATATGCTAGAAATCCGAGGGCTTCTGAGGTGACTCTGTCATTCTCCTAGGAATACCTTGGAACTCAGTAAAACTACTCAGTGGTACCCTATATCCAGCTGAGAGACAGGTTTTTCCTCATTAAAAAAGACTAGACATATGCAGATAATCACTTACGGTACTAGAAGGAGTTCAAACTTAATTTCACGACAATTGAGCACATTTAGCACAAAGGAGAAGAGATCTCAAATAGACTAGCCCTTTAGAATTTAAATTCATAGTAGGATCTGAACACCAAAATGGTGTGAGCTCCCTAATCAGAATGCACTGGTGTACAGAGAACAGAAGAATCTTCACATAATCCAAGAATTAAATGGCAGGCCCTCAAATCACTGAATGAATAATGAACCAAGTAATTTAATCAAATTACCTGCCTCTTGAAGGCTTATTTCGGCTTCTGGAGTGGCCTTCTAGTGTGCTATGTCTTTATCTTCCTAAAAGCCATTTTTTATTATATCACCTGTTTAAACCACCTTAGTGGCTCCTTAATAGTTGCAGAAGTCGTGGGCACGAACATCACTCGGCGTCCAAGGCCATCCACGATCTAACCCCAATTTATGTCGTACTCTTATCCCCCATATGGTCTTTTCTTTGTCCCTCTAACACACCACAACAGCTTGGCACACACGGTTTCCACACAGTTTTGCCAGCCTAACAGGTTCCATCCAAGTATCATCTGTCTGAGAATTTTCCTCCTTGCCTCCCTCATTTGATTTCCAAATGCACTTAATATCACAGAAAGTGAGAGCTGAGAGCAGCTTAACTTTTCCTCTGGTGTGTCCAGTGGCTTTTTAAAACTATATTTAAGAATCAGCATATCTCCCATGACCATTTTTAAGTGAAATCATACGTGGGGACCTATTACTCTAAAAAACACACAGGACTGGAGACAATTGGCCCAAAAGAGGGAAATGGGGCCTGGAGCAACCACCCCGCCCCCCCTCCACACACACACACACACACACACATCTCTGCAGAACATATTTGGAAAATACCTCATCTAGCCCAATCTCTTCATTTTATAAAGGAGAAAGGAAGTAAAGTTCACGGATATTAAGAACTTGCCAATGCCACATGTCTAATTCAGGCAGAACTTTCCTGCCAGGTGTCCTAGCTCAGATTCTAGTGCCCCTGCAACGCTGACATTCAGCGTCAGGTGCTAACATGATCCGTTTGTAAGGGGGATAATTTCCACACACTGAATTATGAGTTGAAAAGGCAGGCTGCTTCTGGCCATGTAACCCCTTATGGACAAGCCTTTGTCATGCAACAAATGTATATTGAGCACTTTCTGTGTGTCAGGAAGGGTGCTCAGCATTAAGGATTGAGAGGTGGGTAACAGTAAGAACTGACCTCATGGAACATATTTTCTATCTACTATTGACAATGAAATGAGGGAATAAGTAGATAAATATGCAATTACAAAATGAGAAATGAAAGCTTATGTCCAACCAAAAACTTGTACATGAATGTTCATAATAACATTATTCACAATAGCCCAAAGGCAGATGCAACACAAACATCTATCAGCTGATGAATGGAGAAATGAAATGTGGTCTATTCATGTAATGGAATGCTATGGAGGCATAAAAAGAAATAAAGCAGTGACATATGCTACAACATGGCCAAACCTGGAAAGTATTATGCCAAACAAAAGAAGCCAGACACAAAAGATTATAAATTGTATGATTCCATTTATATAATATGCCCAGAATAGACAAATTCATGAAGACAGTAACAGTTTTGGTGAGGAACTCGAATGTGCAAGTGACTGCCAATGGATACAGTTGCTTTTAGGGGTTGATGAAAGTGTTAGATGGTGGTAACAAAGGCACAACTTTGTGAATATACTAAAACCCAATCAGTTGTACACTTTAAAAGGGCAAATTTAATGTATGTGAATTATATTTAATTCAAAAACAAAAATGCAATCACAAATTAGAGATATGAACTAAAAGAGAACATAGTAGCCCTGGTTGGTGTGGTTCAGTGGATTGAGTGTCGGCCTGCAAACCAAAGGGTCACCGGTTGGATTCCCAGTCAGGTCACATTCCTGGGTTGCGGGCCAGGTCCCCAGTTGGAGCGCATTAGAGGCAACCACACATTGATGTTTCTCTCCCTCTCTTTCTCCATCCCTTCCCCTCTGTCTAAAAATAAATAAATAAAATCTTTCTTTAAAAAAAAAGAGAATATAGTAATGGAGAATAATAGAGAGAAATCTAGAATATATGATGGCCAGGGAAGGCCACTCTGAGGAGGTAGTTGCTAATTTCATTTCAAAATATAAACAGAATCCAGATACACAAAGAAAGAGGGAAGAGTACTCCTGGAAGAAAGAACAGTGTCAAAACCTTAAGGCAGGGGGAAAGATTGAGGGTAGGTGGGGCTGGGGAAAGTGGTGGCAGGAAAATGTTGACAAAAACAAACAAACAAAAAAACGAAGTAGTCCAGGGGAGACCGGGAGTAGTGTGGGAAATTAAGAAGCCAAACTGGTGTGTGTGGCCCTTGGACATGGACTAAGAAGTGTGGGGGTGATTGATGGGATGGGGTGCAGGGCAGAGGGGATATGGGGCGGGGGGAATGGGACAACAGTAATAGCATACTTAATAAAATATAACAAAAAAAATTTTTTGTAAGTTTGTTTTAAAGCTTTAAGGCAGAAAAGAACTTAGTTTGTTCTAGGAAGTTGAAGAGGGATTGGGAGAGGGCAACACAAGAAGTTAGAAAGGAAAGAATGGGCAGCTCACACAGGATTTGTAGGCCATGGGAAATAGTTTGGATTTTAACTTAAGTGCAATAATAAGCCACTGAACAGTTTTAAGCAAGGAGTGACACGTGTTCACTCACACATACATGAAATTACCATCTATTATGTGCCAAGCAGTGCTGTGGAATAGGAGGTACAGCCATAAACAATCACACAACCCTTTCCCTCACGGAACTACCATTCCAATGGAGGGGGCATTCGCCCAATCAGTAAATAAATCAAGCAGAGCACACGAGGGTGGTGATGGGTGCTATGGAGAGAAGAAAGTCAGGGAAAGGGATAAGGTGAGCCGTTTTAAAGAGAGTAGTGGGATGGTTCATTTTATGTATCAGCTTGAATGGGACATAGAGTGCCCAGACCTTTGGTCAAACATTATTTTGGGTATGTCTGTTTGTGAAACCTGTACATTTAAATCTGTTCACTAAGTAAAGTACATTGTCCTCTTTAATGTAGATGGGCCTTATTCAATCAGTTGAAGACTAAATAGGAAAAAAAAAAAGGCTGAGGAAGAGGGAACTTTGCCTGCCCGGAGTCCAGCTTTGCTTCAGCTCCTGCCCTTGGGTTGCAACTTACGCCATCACCCGCTCGCAGTCCTTCTGACTCAGGCTGAGCTACACAACCAGCTCTCCTGGGTCTCTGGCTTGCCGGCTGCAGATCTTGGGGTTTCTCAGCTTCCATAACAATGTGAACAATTCTGTGTAATAAATATTTCTCCACTGTGTCTCCTGTGGATATCTACATCTTCCCGGTTGCTTCCCTGAAGAATCCTGACACAGTGGAATAGGAGACCTCCTTGTGATGTGGTATTTGAGCTAAGACGTGAATGAATTGAAGAAGTAAGACATGAGTATTTATGGTGGATCTGAGAAGGAACTGCCAGTGAAATAGGAGGGAAACCGGGAATCGTGATAGCCCAGAAGCCTACTAAGGGTCGTATTTCAAGGGGGAATGATCAGTTGTGCCAAATGCTAGCTAGAGCTCAGTTAAGATGAGGGCTAAGAATTGACTGTTGAATTTTGCAACACGGAGGTCACAGGTAAACTCTGATAAAATAGTTTCGTAAAGGGATAATGGGTGGTGGCCTGATTGGAGTGTGTTCAAAGATAATTGAGAGTTGGAGGAAATTAGTTCATGGGGAGTTCTGGATAGATATGCTCATGAAAATGAGCCAATGAAGAGGGGGAAAGTGGCGATGCTAGAGAGAGCAGGGAGAACGCCTGGAGTGTCTTTTTCAGTAAGTGAAAGGAGATGACATCTCATTCACATGTGGAGCGTTGGCTTTGGGTGGGAGAATGAAGAGTTCATCCAAAATAATAATAAGAAAAGGAGGTTAGAGTGGAATAGACATGGGTAGTTGGATAGATGTGGTGGTGGGAGCCTGTGGATATAATCAAAGTTAATTAAAAAGCTAATTCTGACTGCTCTGTGGGCAACAGTGTAACTGGAAAAGTAGAGAATCCAGAAAGAAGGCTGGTGGCATATATGAGGGATTTTAGTGGCTTGGAGTAAGGCAGTAGCAATGACAGTGAATCCATACATTATGATTAAACAAGCATACAAGTATATGTTATCTCATTCTGTGAATCTTCATCAATAATCTTTCTACATAGATATTTACTTACATATTTATTTTGCAAATTAATACAAACCACTGAATACCTCAGCATAATTAAAGACATAAAGAAAATTTTAAACTTGTATCACAAATGTGACTGGAAAATAACAGCCCTTTAAGTTTTAAAACACTCTTGGATGTTTATAAAATTCTTTAATTTTATTTCCACATGGTATTCTACAATCTGAAAAAAGCATGCAAATAAAAGGACAGTATTGCTGATTACTCTCGTTTCTGTTATACTTTTACCAAGTCCTATACTAACAGTCATGTGACAGAAATTGTCCCTGTGGTTTTCAAGAGATGTTACTATGTGTTACTGAAACTTAAAGCTATAGCTGATTGGAGGGAGGTACGCGTCCTGTTCATAAGCTTAGAAAGTATTATTAATTATCCAAGGCAGAAATTTTTGTAGGATTGAGGCTGAAAATATACCTCATATTTTTATTTTCTACATGCTCTTCATCATTTTCAGCTCTACCATAATGTGCATTTGTTTTCTCTGTCTCTTTTAAAGCTCTAACAACAAATGTATCTGTAATCATTTTGCTTTTTTTATTTAGTCACCTGATACAAAACCATCTAATATGCGCAACATACAAGATTCAACTCTACACTCTGCAGTGTGATTTGAAACATGCTTAGACTCTCTGGTAGAAAATAGGTAAGTCCCAGTCAGAGAAGATATTAAACCACTGTAAATAACTGCCTCTTGTATTAATCCACAGCCTTTACTATTTGCTCCATTTTCTTTTATAAGATTAACATTTAAAAACCTCTTTGTCACAGACTGAAATTGAATTGTGAAATGTGCTCCTGAATAAATAATTTCTTCCTGAATGTTAATTACATAGGCAATTATACTGAAGTGTAATTTTATATAAATAGATTTTAGAAGTTCTACAGATATGAACAATTGCATGAATGCCTCCTCAATGGGAAAAAAAATTTTTTCTCAGGTTGAATTGAAAGTGTCTAACATGCTGCATAAATAATGGAACACTTGATGTATTGAATATTAATCTGTATGTTTACAGAACTCATTACAAGAGTTTAGGGCAACTACACAGTTAAATATTCATAAAGATAACATGTACACACTTTATATTATTTTCCTTATATACTGATAACAATGACAAAAATAAGTATACTGATACTTAAAGAATCTAAGCCAAAAGTTATAAATGAGACAACTTCCATTTATAAGTATAACCTTAAAATGAAATATATCCAAATGTGATATTTAGAATTTTTCTTCCAGGTGAAGTGCTTTATATGCAATTATCAGCTTCTTATTTGGTAATGATAGAATGATATGATTATGGTGCTGAACTAGTTTTAAGAAAGTAATCTTATCAATTATTACAGCCAAAAGATTTTTAGGCAAAAATTCCTATTATAATTAAGTCACAATCAAATTGAATCTAGGCTATTTCCTTACTGAAGATAATAACTAATAAAACAGGTAAGATTTGAGCACTTCTTATGTGCTTATTGTCTACATTGTCCCTTTTAACCTCTGCAGCTCTGTGATGTCATAACAACCACATGGAAAACAAAGCATAGGAATTTTTAAAACTTTCCCAAGCTCATACAACACTAAAGGTAGGTCCAGGATCCAAATCCAGGTCTTGCTCAACTCCAGAGTCCACACTATCAAGTAGACCCTGTTTTATAACAGGGTAGATAGAAAAGCCTTAGAGTTAACCCAGAGTTGAAAAGCTGCCAGTATTTTAAGTCATTAGCTCAACTTTTCTACCTTTTTCCTTCTTTTATAAATTTTATCCTGAGCTGAGATTGGAATGAGTTAAGTACAATATCCAAATAATCTGTCTGAATTAGGAGTCAATCAAATTCTTTGCTGTTGACCTTAAAAGAAACAAGCTGATCGAGATAATTAAATTTCAGTTCAGAAAAGCTGCTTACTCAAAATATGATCTGTAGACCGGAAGCATCAACACCACCTGGGACCTTGTTAGAAATGCAGAAATCCGGGCCCTGTCCCTGACCTGCAAAACGGGTCTCCAATTTAAGAAGCACGGCTGTCAGTGAGAAGGTACCAAGTTTACACAGACTCAGCACTAATGCCCTTTAAGATTATATAGGGGTGGACAAAAGGAGGTTCAAAACTTGCCATATGGAAAATAATATAATAATTAATAAATAATAAGATAAGAATAAACTGTTTCATGTACTCAAAACTGTAAACCTACTCTTGCCCACCCCTGTATAAAAGCACAGTGAAGTTTAAAAATGTCATTTGCAAGCAGACACTATAAACTTCTAGTACTTGATGATAATTATGAGAAAAAGAGGTCATCAGATGCACCAGGTGAGTTTCTGAAAATACTTTGACCGGGCTTTGAAATTCCCCCAAATTTTCCAATCTATAAAGTTAACTCAGAAAAACTTCCACTTAGAGACTTTTAGGCAGACAGCTTTTACTACTGCTCAGCTTCAGTAGGAGGATTCTGTTTTTAGAAAGTATTTCAGTCACTGATTAAAAAAAAATAATGAATAGATATAATTGTCATATTTTATTAAGGTTTGGTTGTACTTCTGTAGCATATTTACGAATCACAAAATACCACATTAACATCTCCAATAATTTTATGACACATTTAAGAGAACAAATCATTATTATAAATTTACAAAATATTCAGTGACTTGTCCACATGGTTACATGTTCAGTAAATATTATTATTATTGCTAGTTTAACTTTTTTTTACTTAAACTCCCAAAGAAGTTACACCAATACTTTTTTTTTCTCATTCTCAAATTTGCTTGGTGTTAAAACAACAATGAAACATTTTGGGACCGCATTATATAATCAAATGCTATTGATACTTTTTCGGAATGCTACCTATTAAAAAGCACAGTTTAAAATTGCTTTTACCTGTGCATGGAGTCAGTTGTCTACACGATTTTAGGAAAAGGGAAAAGGTTTTCCTATCTGTGTCAGTCAGGGTTCAGTTGCAGAAAACAGAATTCATTCTAGCCAACAGAAGCAGTAAGAAAATTATCACAGGAAATTACGTCTGCGAGTGATGGAGTACATATTCAGACCAGTACATTCCATAAAAGTCCACCTTTTTTTTTTTTTTACATAAAATTAGTTACTTGGTCAGACTCAATGTTCTTTGAGATACCATACATAACAGAGGTTAAGGCATTCACAAAGTCCATAAAGTACAGTGTTTGCAGAAAGATGCCAACAGGGAAAGCAAAATAAAATTCAGCATAATGCCCTGGCTGGTGTGGCTCAGTGGATTGAGTGCCAGGCTGTGAACCTAAGGGTCACTGGTTCGATTCCCAGTCAGAGTACCTGCCTGGTGTTGCAGCCCAGGTCCCCTGTGGGGGGCGCATGAGAGGCAACCACACATTGCTGTTTCTCTCCTGCTTTTTCTCCTTCCCTTCCCCTCTCTAAATAAAATAAATAAAATCTTTTTTAAAAATCCAGAGTAAATAACTATTCCAGTAAGAACAAGTTGCTGCCCCTTTCATAAGGGAAAGGGTCTGATTTCACTGACCTGCCACTACATGGTTTCTAGGTTTCCATTAAGTACGGTGCGGAGTGGACAGTGAGCAGGGCATTAGCCAGACCAGACTTATTAAAAGAACTTCTGTGTTTTGCAGTCAATGCATTACTTCCATCCCTACCACCATAGTCACTTGTACACGAGCCCATTGACCAAGTACTGAGGTGGCTAATGACAGAGACAGTGAAATCTACAGAGTTACCTTGTCCACATGGTTATTAAAATTTTTTCAATAGACAGGGTATTTTGGTGACCACTCATATGAGATATAAACAATCTTACATTCTGGGCCCATTCTTGGAGGTATACCCACATTTCTCTTCCCTAAAACTATTTATCACCAATTATTCCATCATGATCTTTCCAAATATTTAAATAATCAGCCAGGCCATTAGCTTCTATCCACGTATTGGTCGATGACTCTGACCATCTCTCCTTCCAGACAAACAAAATTAGAATGTTATATCACCCAAATAGAAGGATCTTTTCTTCCTGGTCCTTCAGGTCCTCCCTTCTGTGGGGTTATAGTGCTGCAGGAGGTCGCTCAGGCAACGCAGTATTATAAGGAGAGACCATCTGCAAATCAGAATTGAGCTTGTTCTTCCTCAGATAGCTAGTTACAGAAAACTCAACATGAGGCCATTGTGGGTGGATAGAGAGGTGACATTGCAACAGGAGTTAAGTACACTAGAAATACAAGCCACTTGCTCTTAACAGGGGCCATTATTGTTAGTTAAAACTTACCGGTGCCTACGGAACAAGAGTAGGCCTCATCTCATATGTGCCATTTCCACCTGATGATTGAATAATGCTGGACACACTTAACATTAGTGCCCAATGGAGCAGAAAGAAGCCTAGATCACATGATCTAGGTTCACATGATCAGACATTCACTGTCCAGTGAGGCCCATCAGCAAGCCAAGAGCAGTTTCTCAACAGTACAATATTTAATGCTATCCCAACACTACAAGCTTGCTTTGAATACGCTGCTCCAAGAGAAGTCTCCTAGAGGTTACATAGAGCATCCCAAACTGCCACAGACATTTCAAGCACCTTTGTACCTGCCGGCTCATAAGGACTAAAGGACAGAGCTTTGCTCTGGGGCTTGGACCAGCTGCAGTGGCTTCTCTTACTCTTGGTCTCACGCAAACTGGTAACATTAAGAATTTCCTCCCCACATAGATTCTAAACGTAGGTTCTGTTGCCTCCAAAATGCAGTGTGACCCACAAGGCACTGTGCCTCCTTTTTAGAAGTACTTTGGAGGAGCTATCCCTTCACAGACTAGATTGCTAGTCTCCCAGAAACCTCACCAAAGTGACTGGGCCTGAACTCTCTGAATTTTTCTCCTACTCTCAAATCACATTTTCTGCCAGAGCATCTAGAGTACCCGCCACTGCCTGATCACCAGGTCCTGCCATCATGAGGTCATCCATGAAGCAGATCAGTAGGTTTTCCTTTGAAATGGTAAAATAATCAAAACCACGAATAAAAAAGATAGGTACAGTAAGGACAAGTTGTATAACCCGTAGTTTAGGTACAAGAAAAATGAGTAGAAATATAAGTAAGTTCCTTGATTAGCACGTCTCTCTGCTGCCGAAGGCTTTTCTCTTGCGGCACAGTCAAAAAAACACGAGTCCGGGCACGATAGCTGGGGTGGATCCCGAGGGCATAAGCAGTGCCCAGCAGTCTCGTGATTTGCTGCCGATCGTGTTAGGGATCCACTTTCCCAATGACATTAACTATTTAAACAAAATGAAACTTGTCTGGTTTGATTTCAAATGTCAGTGCACTTGAATGAATTTACTCACAACTATAAAGAATTCCATCCTGCTCAAGGCATTTAACTATTGACTACTGAAGCTGTCCCCAAAAATCCTAATAGGGTGATTTGCTCGGTACCCACATTTGTTTTAGCAATTCCCCTGACAGCAGTTGCCATTGTTGCATCAATTCTGCATATCCTTGCCTTGTGGAGGACTATCAGGAGCCATCCCCGTTAGCTACGTTCCTCAAACACCAGAGCTTCTGTTCTTTTGGCCGGACTTTTTTTATTCTTCTAGTTTTTGTATTAATTATTTTCAGTAACTTCCTTGGTTTTATGTGTATAATACAGCCCTAAATTCTTTATTACCTTAAACTTAAGAACTAGCTGTTCATATACATTCTCAGCCACACTTTATCTGGTATTACAGTCCACAGCAGTCAAAGGCAATACGTTATCTTTTAATTACAATGTGGATCCCAGTTCCGCCTCTCAGAAGCCGGACAACCTTGACCAAATTACTTCAGCTTTCTGAGCTCTAATTATCCATAAAATGGAATAACAACATCTATCTCGCAATATAATCACAAGGGTCAAATAAGATATTAAAAGTGAAAACACTTTGGAAACTAATATTATAAACTAATCCTGTGTGACTTTAAAGTTGTCTCAGTATCATGAGTGTCTTGCACTGAAAAACTAAATTCTATTTGCTGGCTTGTATAATACTTAGCACCAGATTACAGAAATGTTTGTAACCCTAGAGTCTCATCTAGACTGTGCATTTTTGAAGAGCTTCTCCTCTACTTTATTCTTCTCTGTATCACTGTGCGAAATAGAGTTCCTATCATGGAACTGTTGGGATAAACTTGTAACACAAGTTTTTTACCCTATTTCTACTAGCCAGGAGATTTAAAATCTTATGGAGTCTAATTGTAACTGATGTCACCCCTCCAGAGTGATAAAAGAGAACCATTTCCATCTGCAATGACTGTGTGCATTTTTTTAAAAAATAGAGCCATATCAAAAAAAAGTCAAAATCCGTGTAGAAAAATAATCCTATTTGTTATTACTGGTTGGCAAACGGCAAGGGCACATCATGCTAGTATGCTAATAGAGTGTATATACTCTACTCACTTGAGATAATACTGTATTTTCAATGAACAAAAAATTATTCTTACCTTGCTTTTTAGGTAAAATTACTGAGGAAATGAACCAGGGACGTGCTGGCAGGTAGATTAACCCAGACCAGAGGATCTTACTTCTCCATACATGGGACAAAAGGCCTTCCCTTTCCATCATCTTCAGATTGAATATACCCAAGCCTCAAGCCAGAGACACGACAAGAAATGGGGGCAGGCAGGGAAACTCCATTCCGTGAAGGAGGGGATAGAGGAAAAGATGAGGAACTTCAAAATATTAAGACAAGAGAAGTCGGTCAAGAAAGAACAAGGTCTGTTGAAGACTTCATTAAAGGAAGGTTCTTCCTATCTGTAGTACAAGAGGGAAAGGAAGTTAGATAAAATTTTCATCTCCGTTCTTCCTTCGCAGTTCTGAGACCTGTAAAACCCTTCATTAGAGAACTTATGAAATCTCAGCCATAATAAGATATGCTGCTATGCTGAAGATGAAGGGGAGGTGGGAGGTACCAGGGAATAGAAGGGTAACTTCTCTATAGTCATGCTCAGGCTTCAGGAGGGAGAGACGGGGGGGAATATTGCTCCCTGACAATGGATTTCAAGGTGTTGCTGTGTCCGTTTATCAAGCAAAGGAGAGATGCATGAGGCAACAGCAGAGGAGAACCCAGGAACAGAAGACTTTCTTCCCCTAAGGGGCTTTACAAGTTCTTGCATAACTAAAAGAAAGAACAAAGACTCCAGGATGAATGGATACCCTGTACAACATTAATTTTTTCTGCTTTCTTACTTTTGTGTCATACTGCCTCTGGTTATTTGGTGTGACCTTGGATGGTTTCTAAACATTTAGATTTTACAGAATAGTAAAATATCAAGAACAATTTTGAAGACTGATGTGTGCGTGCCATTATTTTTTCCAAGTAAGTAGATTTTAAAAGCACCATCTACTAACACGTCATTTTACAAAAGAAATGATGTTTTAACCCTCCCAAATCCTGTAATCTCAAAGTTTTAAAATGCTAGAAATTTAACTCTTTGAAAAACAATTCTTCACACTGTTGCTATTTCTTTCATTTTGCACAGATAAGTTTCAACTTAGTCATTGACTGGGGTTTGTGAGCCACTTCCCTAGACTTAAGTCTAGACCAGAGCCTAGACAGTTATCTGCATGAAGAAACCCTTCATGCACAAAACCATTCCCATTACTCGGGTACATAATAAGACTGACTCATAGGAAATTGACTATATCGAGCCATTTTCATCTACCAAAAAAAATGAAAATTTCATATGGTTCAACCTGTTATTGTAACCTCTTTGTCTTCATTTGTCAAATAATGTCAAATAAATGTTAGATCTATTACCAATGCATTCACAGAAAATCTGTAGAATTATATCTTCTCTGAAGAAAGTGTTTAACACTCTTCCACACAGGAACTAATGGTCTTTTTTGGGAGGGGTGGGTGGATTTTTCTAAGTGCTGATAACTATACTTGCAGACTTGCTGGGAGCCTATATTAAGGCAAAAGGGGCTAGTAAAATGCTAAATCTTTTAAATATCTAATATTTAATTACTAAATCTTGCTTCCATTATAACAAATCAGCCTTTCATCAAATTAACTGAAGATTAGCCAGTGCCTATCACAATGCTTAGAGTATAATAAACTTTCTAAACTCAGTATGATTATTTAGAGACCTAGGAGTGGTTTAGTTAAACAAAACGGAGGGGGCCTGGTTATAAGCCAAATGAAGTAACAGAGGTTTGTTATAAGGAGTGGGAGGTCCCTTACAGAACCCACAGCAAGAAGGAGCTGGCGCCCTGGGAACAGAGGTGCAGGCAACCTCTTATTCCAATGTTTCCGGCAGCTGTGCGCCCTCTCCCCTCGCTTGCCCTTATTTTCTCTCTTTCTGAACGCTCCTAATTTCTACTTCCCCTTAACATTACCTTACAACATGTTCCCAAGGCCATATAGAAGACGTAAGTGTCTTCCCCACCCTAGATTCTCGCCTTGGTCCATAACACTGGATGTTTTTCCTTATTCAGAGAGTATCGGGAAGGAAGTATACTCTCTCTTTATTCCTTGGCTCACTCGTATCACTGAAAGTGACTTATCTGATGAATGAGACTGAGAAGAAGCTCCGTGTGTGAGAGCCAGGGATCTTGTTGATCCCTATTTTGGGCCTGATTTGCCCACAAGTTTTAAATGCTTTCTCTCCTCCAGGGGTGCATGATATCTGTACAGAATGCTCACTCAGTCATCCATCGCCCCAAGAACGGTCGTGGGAGAGTGGGTAGCATTGTAGAATTCTAGCTACTCTTTCTAGACACTTCAACTAGGGAGTAAAGAGGAGGATGCCAGCCCATTTTGGTTTGGGATCCCGATGATATTTTCCAACTCAGATTCACTAATAACAAAGCTAATATTTTGGTGCCTATTGGAGTCATGAGCTTTTTGGGTTTGTTTGTTTTTTTAATTATTGTGCTTGATTCATTTATTTCCTAAATATAAACTGTTCTGGAGCCTCCAATTACCTTCCTCAGTCTCCATAGCTCTTAGTTCAGACAAAAGACAGTGAAATAACTTGACTGGCTCAGTTTAAGTCAACTGTCTATTCCTATTGCAGACAGTTACTCCAGTTATGGCCAAAGGAGAACTGTAACTCGAACCCGGTTCTACCTCTTCAGAAGAAACCATGGGGAAGACTCCAAAAAAGGGTAGTAAGTTGGGTAGACCCACCAAGAGTCAAAGGTCTCTTTGAGTTATAACATTCTGCAACACTAAAATGGCATTTGCCCCTAAGGCTATTACTATATAATGGATCCCATATCATAAATTCAGTAACAAGATGGTTCTCTATTTGACAGGCAGAAGAGCTTTCCGCCCCAACTCCATTTTTAAAAGATTTTGGGTATTTCCCACTTTTATTGTAATGTGTTCCTAAAAATCATGTCATAAGATGAACTAATATTAAGCAAACTAAAAAAATAATATTACAAGTTGGGGCTGTGTGCCATCAAGTCCATTACAGCCAGGCCTAATACATGAAAGATCAAAATGGATTGGCTTCCATGTCTTTAAACCCAAAGTTAAAGTTACCTCTTTAGTGGCAAGCAGAGCAGCTAGAAATTTCCAGGCCTCTCCCCTCAGAGGCCTACCCTGATGAACCCTTCAAACACTATGATTATAAATACCAATTTCTGGTCAATTAAAATTATACTTCAAGTCTTATAAATGGGTATTATGTTTTCTAAATAATGGCTAGGCTAGGACCAATGTATTATTAGCATATAAACATGTAACTCAAAATCATACATCTATAAATAATTAATTTTATAGCCTCAAAATTTGTCCTAAAACTAATATGCAAACTATAATAAACATCAAAAACCTAATTTAATTTTGCTTGCAACCTAGTCATTCAGAAAGATGTTAAGGGAACTGGTTTGGCTAGCCAAGGGCTCTCAAAGAGGCTGCACGTGTAAGCTGAACTGAAGTTTTCTTTTCCTCAGCATATTTTAATAAAGCTAGCAGAGAATTCAAAACTATTCTACTGACCTGGGAGATGAACTCAAAGCACTAAACCAGGTGTTCAATAAAGGTTTGTTGTTGATGCTAATGACAGGGTTTCTCAGAACAGAAAGCATTTTAAAAGTCAGGGATGACCTAACATTTCTTTCCCTCACCCTTTTTTATTAACCGATCTATCTACAAGTCCCTGCATACCAGGCTCTCAGATCCAATAGCGCCATTGTCATTTGTTTTCGCCCTCTGCCAGCCTAACATTTGTTGGATCGTGGATCAGACGACAGGAACAATTACCATGTCATTACCATGCTGGATTATGGAGGGTGGGCTAACTGCCTAAGTGAATAAAGTTTTACCATAGAAGTATACACACGGATACTTCTTCTGTTCTACTTCAAACCATAAACCTATACATGACTCCGACACTTGTAAGATAAAAAACCAGAACTTGCAGTACAGTTCTGAGAAAAGGCTCATGATACTTTTCAATCTCTCAGATTTAATCAAAGTTTAGAAATTTTTAAAAAGTATATTCCTTGCTCACATAACAGTTGGGGCCACGGCAGGCAGTAGGTCAGCTCTCCTACAGATGGTCACTGAAGGACATGGGCTCCTTCAATTCCGTGGCTCTGCCAATACTCAGGGTCTTTTATGTTCATCTGCATACAGCTATTAGAAGGTGAAAGACAATGGAGAAATCTGCATAAAACATTTGCGTGGGGTAGGCTGGAACGTGGCACATCTTACTTCTCATTCACTGGCTCAACTCACCCTCATAACCACACTTAACTATAAGGCCAGCTGAGAAGAATAATCTAGCTCCATGCCCAGGACAAAGAAATTGATTTTAATAAAAGCTAGTAGTCTGCCACATCCCGTCTTTACAAAAGCTTTAAAATAAAAATAATAAACTCAGAGACCTAAAATGGCCAAATAAATAATATAAGTGAGTGATAGGGCCCTGGTGGAAACTATGAAAACTGGAAAACGTTCCATGTCCCTGTGTTGAATTCAGCACATTGTGACTCTGAAAAATACAGGGATTATTGTCAGATCTGATTTTTCAAGAAAAGTCAGAAATCAGGGAAGGGTGGGGATTAATGAGAATTCTTCCAATACTAAAATGTTGGCAGCTATTTAATATTTTGAAAAATAATATGCAGGTTACACTAATGTTTTTGCATGCTCTGTTTGGACCAAAAGCATGTGACTTGCAAACCACCTTAAACATTTAACTAGGCTGTAAAAACAAAACTTACTTTTTTAGAAAGATACAGCTCAGTACCCTGATACATAGGCAGAAGCTAGAAATAGAGCAAATAAACTTTAGAATGGAGGCAGGTGTATTAATAGTATTAATGAACTACCATGTGCCGGATGGGTAGCACAACCTGATGTAAAGTAATGACCGGCAGAGGCTGCCTCTACCTGCCTAAACCCTGCTGATAGCGAGAATAATGATGAGGAGGCTCAATCCTATTTCTTAATTTATTAATTGTTTTGGAAATTAGAGCAGGATTTGTTTATTCACTTAAATGCTTACTGGATGTACAAGATACCATTAGCTGCCAAAGAAAGCGTAAGAATGGTTCAGATTAAACTCTTCCCTGGAGGAAATTATATTTTAATAAGGAAATAATGTAAGCACATAATAAGTTACAATACGAGGTCAAAAGTCAAAGGAGCCATAAGTGAGTCACAGCTATAAATTTCAGATAAGGAAGAGATTAACTTGACTAGGGATGGTCAGAAGTAGCTTCATGGAGAAACAGGCAGGTGAAGGTAAGATTTGGATGTGCAGAAAGAGGGAGGTAGAAATTCGGTTAAAAGCAGGAAGCATTAGCAAAGACATGGACCTGGGAAGAGTCAAGGTGTGTGGAAGGGAGGACGGTTGGCTAGAAAATGAAGTAACTGAAGGCAGATAAAATCTAACTTCACTTGTTTATTTATTTGTTCAGTAATTAGTAACCGCCTTGAAGCTCATAAATGGAGCTATTCCCCTCTCAATGAGACAAAAATCGAAAACAAATTTCATGCAGAGTGTAGGTAAGATGTTACTGATCTAAATTTAGTGACTTCAAAATAGTGTTATTTACAATTGTTACTTGTTTTCAAGTCTTATTAAATTCAATATTCTTCTGATTTATTCATGATGCAGCCAGCAACATCTCCAAGTATTGTCATGAACTTCTTGTACCAGAAATCTGCAATAAGTCAAGACCTGAGCCTTCTGGTTACAAGCTGCTTTTATTACATCAGTCACCTCCTGTTCAGATTTCCAATAGGTGACATTTGCATGGTTCCATCTGTCTGATTTATCTCTTCTCAAGGCCATATTGTTCCAGTGACATTTGGGAACCTTCCAAATTGTGGCTTCTATATATCTTCAGTTGGTAGAAATTACCACTGTAGTCAATTTTTCATGATCATCTCCAGGATATTTCTTTGTTTCTTTTACAGAAACATCTTGATATTTCTTGGTCTGGACTTACAATTTATATTTGTTTTTGCAGTTCAGAGAAATCTGTTCTCAACAGTACTGGCCAAATACATTGTAATATCTTCTATCCAGGTTAGAAATATCCTGATGTATGACAAGTAGCAGGAAGGAGTAACATTTTAACTGATGTCTAAGTGTGATAGATTCTCCGGGTGGGCTAAGATTTCCCATTAGCCCTTCTGAAACTATGCAACTTAGCAAGATAACTACCCCTATTTTGATATTCCTCAATTTCCATCTCTCATCAAATCTTGTGTCAAACCCACAGGCTACACTAATTTTGTTCCCCTCCATTATTGAGATGTTTCTATTTAGAACAGTAATAAGCATATGTAGCTTTATATTATTGGTTTCAGGGAATAAAATGTCTGGTACATTGAGCAAGTTTTTTTTTTTTTAATCAGTTTTTATAGTTCTAAACCAGTATATTTATTACCATTATTTCTTTTGGCATTTTAAATTTTTTGCTTGATATTATCAATGCTGTTCCTATTATTATTATAAACATTACTATTTATGATAGAATGTTATCCCACCACTCAATATCTAAGTCTGAATTTCCTGATACACAGTATAATATTCTACTTACAGCACCATGCTGCTAAATTAAGTGAAAATAAACACTCCTCATATGTATATTTCAACTTAGGAGCATGGACTATTTATCAAAAAATCTTCTGGATCAAGTCAGTGAGGTAAATTTATCAGAGCAAGGGCACAGTTCAATTAATGGCACTTGACATTATACAAATTGCTCATTTTCTGAAATATATGTAAAAAAGTGATCTTCAAAAAACTATTTAACACTTTTCCTTTATATATTTGGCAAATATAGGCCCCAGACTTATCTCACAAAAGCATCTTTATTTTGCTCCTTCAAAAAAGGGGCAATGGAGCCCTTTCCCGCTGCAATGACTGGTGGGTGTGTCTTGAAACTCACTTTGATAAAATACATTACAAAGTCAGATTAGAACACAGTGCTAAGAATTTGCCTGTATTTGTTGATCTTCCTTTCATAGGCAGAGAAGTAATGATTGTTGGTTAATAAAAGTATATAGATTCTAATGGTAGTTCCTCATTTTAGATATTTTAGGCACAGTTCAACAGCTATCTGAAGTTTCAAGCAGCTATGCTGTATGAAATATGCATTTTTAATGAAATAGTTTCATTATGTAGGGCCACACCTAATTGTGGTATTCTTATAAACCCAGTTTTATAGAAAACATTTTGGCATTTATATTTACCTTGGGTAATTTTTATAGGCATTTCATAATCTTGTTTTTATTGGTCATAGTTTACTTACAAGACTGTGGTTTGAGCATTTTATTGTAGCTATTTATTTCATCTTCTAAATGCCTGTGTTTGGTATACATTACTTGAGAAATGTCACTGAATGACCTAAATTGATTAGGTCTCTTGGTATCAGGTTTCCAGGCACAGTGTATATTTGCCAAGCTGTCTTTATAAAACCAAGTCTCAAAAGCACCACATCCTCATATTTTTGGAGCTAACATATAATATTGTAGAATTGTTGCAAGTGGAAACTTTCCATGTTTGGTACTTTTGAAAGAACTATAAATATAAGCAATCCAATTTAGGGATGATAAATGCTGCCTTCCAAATTCCAATCATATCTGTCCTTAGTTATAACAATTTCTAATAAAAAAATACCTTTGGTGATGCTCAGACACATATCATTTTTAAGACCTAAAAATAAAGACCTGGACTAAGGCCAGTCACTTGAATTGTGGGCATATCCATTCCCAGGGTATCTTTTATTGTTATCACTGCTCACTTGTCTCCATGATGTATGGAACTGCCCCAGCTTCCGTACCAATGGGGAAAAAAAAACTTTATTTTCCATTATTTATCTTGTTCTTCTTGCATGCTTTCTGCTTTTCTGTAAGGTATTATTCAACTTGTTCTTTTAAATAAATCCACAGGAACCTTGATATCGAAATATCAAATTATTATTTTGGCTTTTCTACTAGCATTTCCTTTGAATGAGAGAAGTAACTCTTTTGAAAGTAAAGTTCTCAAGGTTCCTTTATATTCTGTAAAATAAATGGAATGGGACAGGAAATTTTCAAACAAGTTAATGACCACTTTTCATTTAACGACTCAATCTCAATTGCTATATTTTTCCCATTCTATGATGACATTGGCTGTGTACGCGTCATAAATTTAATAACAGCTTTTTAGGGAAAAATAAGACCACATTAATGCACACAATTAGTTTTAACTAACTGAGAAGAGCATATGTTAACTCACAGGAATATATATCACTCACTTTTTTAGTATCTTGGTGTCGTAGACACAGAGAAATCTCCCAGAAGGACTTGGTGCCCAGGTATGGGGAGGGCGATCAGCAGACAGCCTCCAACTGTCCGCTCTTTCAGGGCCTGCTTCAGCCACAGAGAGCCACCCAGCCTCAGGTCAGACCCCTCGCAGGTTAGCCATTTCTAGGCTGAACAGGGTGAGAGTATAAAGGACCGGCGATTTTGGCCGGACCCAGGGCAATCTGACAGGCTATATTCTGGTGGTCCGTGCCCAGAGGAGCTTTCCAGGGAACTCTGAATCTGGCCTCCACACACAGAGAGCAAGGAGAGACCAAAGAAAGAGGTAGGCTACTCCAGATTGGCAGGTGGCAATTGTAATAAAATGGGAAGTTACATACAAGGCTTGTAGCGGACCACCGCAAAATTAGGAAATCTCTACACGTGCCTGCTAGAATCTTAACAGTTTATAGAGAATCTGAACTGGGTTCAGTCCCATGTACCACTCCGATGGTCTCCACAACAGCTTAATTTCTAAAGGCCGCATCCTTGAAGTGGCCCCCCACCCTGGGAACACAGGGCAGGTTGCACATTTCAAGGACGAGAGACGGGATGAGGAGCCTCTGATTGCCTGGGCCTAGCTTGTGGATCAGTCAACAGTCACGTCCTCTCAACGACCTCCTCCAACATGACACACCTTGTGACTTGCTCTTACTACCTCATATGGCCCCCCTCTTTTGCAATGTGCCCTGAGTTGTCAGCAAGGGGTCTCACTAGCATGGAGGTTACTCATTTTGTGCAACTATCTGGCTATGTTGGAGGCAGATGCCACAGCAACAAAATCGGCACATGCAAGAGAAAACAGATTGAGGTAATGATTTCCAGTGTAAGTAACAATTTCTTCCACAAAGAGCCCCATGATCTGAACCATAGATTTATTAAGTCGCCTAGGCTGCGGGTTGGATCTCTCAGGGCATTCACTTGTGCCCTCATGTAATTTAATGAAGATGATATATTGGCAGACACATCAAGTATGAAGATGCAACATTCTGTTTGAATAATGGCGCAGGTGCCTCCTTGTGAATCAGTAATAATGACCAAGCCCATTCTCTTTTGGAAGGAAACTTTTCTCATTAGACACATCTTGGTGTTCAGTACAGACAGGCTTTGCTGGTTACCACTTAAGTCTTCCTGGGTGAATTTAGTAAAGGCTTCTGTGTGTGCTATAATGTCCTCCAGGCCAATGGAGGGAACAAAGACTGCACCCGAATGATTGTACCAGCCGAAAACAAAATCTGACCTTGAGGAGAGGGAGGTTGACAATTTTTTGTTACTGTGCAGCCAACTCTCCCCTGTGCTCAGGTAAAACCCAAGGTACAGCAGCCCAACTGCCCAGATGGAGTCCATGGCCAAATATTTGTGCCACACAGCCACCGAGTCCCATCCAGGGCTATCTAATAAATACCTGGGTGGCACAACCAGTCAGTGCCAAACCAATCACCATCCTTCAATGTGACAGAATGATTACACAGCCTGATTAACTATGTATCCCATATTCCTTGTGCAATTGGAGAGGTTATGTGTGGAGTTGATTTTTGAGTTAATTTTAGGGGATGTTTTAAGATCAGAGGATAATTTCACTTTTCTGCATATGGATATCTGGGCTTCTCAACACAATTTATTTGAGTGACTATCCTTTACCCATGGTATATTCTTGGCAGTCTTTTCGAAGGTCAGTTAACCTTACATGTATGGGTTTACTTTTGGATTCTGTTATTGTTTCATTGGTCTCTATGCCTGTTTTTATGCCTATACCATACTATTTTCATTACTGTAGCTTCGTAGTATATTTTAAAACCAATAAGTATGATAACCCAATTTAAAAATGGCCAAAAGAACTATATAAACACCTCATCAAAGAATCATACAAATGCCTAACATATGAAAAATTTCTCAACATCACTACTCATTAGGGAAATGTATTTCAAAACCACAATAAGATATCACCCCAGACTCATTAAGAGAGCTAGCATCAGAAAAAGAAAACAATGAATGTTGGCAAGGAAGTAAAGGAAAGGGAACTCTTGTACACTGCTGGTGGGAATGTAAACTGCTACAACCACTATGGAAAACAGTGTGGATATGCCCCAGAAAACTAAAAATAGGACTACCATAAGATAAAACAATCCCACTTCTGAGTATATGTCTGAAGGAACTGAAATCAGAATCTCAAAGAGATATCTGCACTCTCATGTTCATTGTAGCTTTATTTACAATAATAGCTAAGACATGAAAGCAGCCTAAATGTTCACCAATGAGTGGGTGGATAAAGGAAATGTGGGATATACTTTCAATGGGATACTATTCCTCCTTAAAAAAAAAAATCTGTCATTTGCAACATTGATGAATCTGGAGGACATTATGCTAAGTGAAATCAGCCAGACATGGAAAAACAAATACTATGATACCACTTGCATAATGAATCTAAAATAGTCAAACTCATGAAAGAAGAGAGTATAATGGCAGTCACCAGGAGCTGAGGGGAGGAGAAGTATTAGTCAATGAGTAGAGAGTTCTGATTATACAACCTGAATAAGTCCTACAGATCTACTGTACAGCACAGTATTTAACAATACTGTATTATACATTTCAAAATTTCCTAAGAGGCCACTCTGTAAAGTACATGATTTTCTAACCACTATGCTGCACATCTGAAACTAATATAGAATAATATTGAATGTAAACTGTAATTGAAACATTTAAAAATATATAAATAATTTAATTTACTAATGAAAGGAGAGAGGGCAAAATACTGGTATGTTTTCTCTCTCAGTTATTGATATAGCAAATTTTCAATAAAATTATTAAAGCAAAAAACATTTCTTAAGAGGGTAGATTTGATGGTCAGTGTTCTAATAGTAGTAGTGGTTAGCAATAGATAGCTGGGTGGGAGGATGAACAGGCTCATGCTGTAGGCTGTGGCTTCACAGGGTATACACTTACCTCCAAATGCATCAAGTTGTATACATTAATTATGAACAGCTTTCTTTTTGCATATCACAAATACGATAAAACGTTGCGAAGGTTTAAAAAGAGAGACACACGCAACAGCTAATTATAGTGCATGCTCCTGGATTAGACCGTGAATTGGGAAGGAAAAAATGCTATGAAAAGATTTTAAGACAATGTTAAAAATTTGAATATGGATTGGATAATAATATCATATTACTACTAAATTGCTGTGCCGTACCTTAAAATGTAATGACTTAAAGCCATAAATATTTATTCCTTCTCACGTTTCCATGGGCTGGCTGGGCAACTGTTGCAGTCCGAGCTGGTCCTGCTGGAGCTGTGTGGTCTAGACAACCTCACGCACGTTAACAGCACTTGGGTTGACAAAAACCAAGATGACAGCTGTATGTCTCTCATCCTCCAAGAGCCGAGCCAGCTTGTTCACGCTGTGGCAGAAAGGTTCCCAGCATCAAGAGAGGGCAAACCCCAAAGCACAAGCACTTTTCAAGCCTCTGCTTGCATCGATGTTTAATATCCTGTGTCCAAGGCAAGTCACATGGCTAAACGCAGATTTAAGGAGTGAGAAAACAGATGCCCTCTCTTGATGGGAGGAGCATCTAAGTCATGTTACAAAAGGACATGCATACAGATATAGGAGAGCTATTTGGCCATTTTGCAATCCATACCATAATTAAGAATATCTTTGTTCTTCAAAAATACACACTGAAGTAATTTAGGATAAAGGTACATAATGTCTTCAATTCACAGAGAGTTGAGGAAAAATAATATGCGCTGCATGTGTAGAGAGCGAGAAGAAGCAAGTGTAGCAAAATGCTAACAACTGCTGAATCTGCATGATGGGCACAAAAGACATTGGAGTTTTGGTACTGTTCTTACAATTCTTTAAGTTTACAGTTATTTCATAATAAAAAATGTTTTTAAGTCCTACTGAAATGTTGGATCACCTCAGTTTGACCCCAGAGTTACAGGCTTGCTGTAGTAAAATGACAGCACGTACAGAAATAAAGCGGATGGGATGAGAAGTGGGTCCTTAAAGGAACGTGTTGGGGAGACCATTGCAAGAGTGTCAGGTGTTCTGGGTTTGGGTACTTTCCTCTTTAGCTAAATTCATATTTGTATTTTTTCCTCATGTGAATTCCATATCATGGGAAGTTTTACCATCTCTCTGTAATGTCAGGAAAACCTTTAGAGTGCTGGTGAGCACCTGAATTGTATAATCCTTTACACCCATCTTCAGGTCATACCAACCTCTCTTTGCTTTGTGTCAGTTTCAGGTATGTTTGGCACAATGTCATAACATTTCCATCCCACCTTATTCTGCCCAATTGTGACACCAGGACAATGATTTAAAATGGCATTGGGGTGCTTAAAATGTATTTCTAGTTATTAACAGCTTAATTATTTAATTGAGTACTATAAAGACAATAAAAGAAATAATTCACACTATACTACATCTACTGTGTGCAAATATGATCAGTGATTTTCAAAGTGGCCTCCAAACCAGCAGCAATCACAGCACATGAAAACTTGTTGCAAGTGCAAATTCTGGGGCCCCACCCCAGACCTACTTAATCAGAAACTGTGGGGAAGAGACCAAGAAATCCATATTTGAATAACCCCTCTAGGTGACCCTAATACCCACTAAAGTTTGAGAACTGCTCTGGATACCAGACCAATCAGAGCCATATCGGAGATCAAGAATTCTTTACTCCACCAACAAATGACATCTAACAATAGTCAACCACTCCCACATCCATTAACCATGGGGACAGATTAACCCTTCTGTAGGTTCTCTAACAGTCCCATGTATGCTCTGGTTGGCTCTTGAGGCCTCAAGACTTACTTTCCAAATTTTGTCCTGAAAAACCAGTTTACAAGATGACACGCCCATTTCTTACTACTCCTATCACTACAGTTGGACCCTGATCCTCATGTTCCTGTCGTTTACTTCAGGGTTCATGACTTTAGGAACTCTAGCACTTGATACATCTCAACTTAATGCCAGCTTGAACTGGAGTTGAGCCCGCTATCCTGCTTAGACAAAATGGTTGACTAGCTCCTGCCTCAACCCATACCTTTCCCTATTTAGTGCTATTTCTCTCCTTTCTTACCAAAAGAAGTTGCCGAGTTGCCACATAGGCTAAACCTGGTACATCATTGTGTTTTGTCTGCTTCCCTTATGTCCAAAAATTCAGGCCCCGAACCAAATTATTCTACTAAACCAGTGGTTGTCAGTCATCTCTGTCATAAACTGAATTCTGCCCCCCACCCCAGATTCATACGTTTGGGCCCCAATCCACAATGTGACTGTATTTGGAGATAGGCCTTTAAGAAGGTAATTAAAGCTCGGTAGTCCTAAGAGTGGGGCCCTAATCTGGTATGACTGGTGTCATTATTAGAAGAGGAATAGATCTCTTTCTTTCCACAAGCACAGAGAGGAGAGGCCGAGGGAGGACATAGCGAGAAGCCAGCCATCTACAAGCTAGGAAAGAGAAGCCACACAGCACCTCGTTCTTGCACTTCTAGCCTCCAGAACTGTGAGAAAATAAATTTCTGTTGGTTAAGCCACCTGGTCTGTGGTATTTTGTCATGGCAGCCCAAGTAGACTAATACAGTCATCTGGGGGAAGTTTTAAAAAATACATATCCCAGGAGAACAATTCAGTTCATCTGAGGTGTGATTCTTGCATTAACACTTCTTAGAAGCTTCCCAGATTATTCCTTGTGCAGCCAAGGTTAAGAACCACTGGGACTGTCCCTAGTTTATAAAATTTAACCCATAGGCCTATTTTAAAAAAATGTCTGTCCCACTGACATCACTTAGAGGATATATTTAAATCTAGACATATTTGTCCTCCTATTTCAAGGAATCCCCAAATAGATAAGAAGACATGATTATAGCTTGCCAGCTGGAGCAACAGAATGTGAACTGAGCTTGAAATTAAAATAACTTTAGAATGAATCAGTCCAAAATTTTTAATATAACTTATTAAAGATCTCATTTTCTGTTAGAATTTTCAAAAAAAAAAGAAACAAAATTAGTAAATAAACTCTTAACAACCATGCAAATAAAACAGAGTTCTAAGCTTAGAGCACATTTGTGAAACATTGTCTAAATTTGAACTAAATTAAAAGTTGCCAGTAATGTACGTAATTCACCTTCTCAAGAGAATAGTACAGCATGGTTGGAAGTAAATGGAAATTTTTCTTTAAAAAAAATCCTATTAATGTCTTCAAATTGGAAGGAAGGTGTTTATTAGATAGCGTTCTACTGCAGAAAATAAAAGTCACCCTAGTTAGTTGAATTTGAAGGATTTGAAGAAGAAAATTAAATGATTACAAAAATGTTGGAAGGTCAGAAGACGCAGGGTTGAATCTGAACAGCTCCCAAACCTACACTGCCTCTGCTAGGATCAGGAAAGCTGCTTCTGTAGCAACCTCATGAATCAAGAGCCACATTCTAAATAAATATAGAAGCTTTAGCAGATGATCCCAGAGCTATGCAAGGCCTGTCATCCTCTATCTGTGTAAGCCAAGTGGATTTCCCACATCTTGCTTCTCTACCAATGTGACTCAATTAGTGCTCAATGTGTCATAAAAATGCTGCTGATTGATATAATCTAAATGATGTCCAGAACCCTAGCTGCAAGGGAGCCCAGGAAATGTGGTTTTTAAGTTTCTCAGACTTTAAGACTAGAAGATTGAAATATTTATTTAAAAAGCTACTTTCTATAGACTTAGAATCCATATACAACCTACTTTCCATAATTATATTTCCAAATAACAAACAGCCTCCACATCATGTCTATCTGCTGCAGTTTTCCAACTGTAGACCAGAAGTCGTAGGAGACACTCAAGAGGATTCCTAGTGTTCCAGACATACTCCTTTCTCTATTTTCCCCTTGATAATTAGGATCAATTACGTCAGCCCAAGCAGGATTAGCCAGCCTCGTTTTCCTAAAATGGTCAGTTGTATGCATCCCCCAAGGGAAGTGATCCTCTCTTAGCTATGAAGAGCTCTAAACCAGCAGAGCCAAAATTTCAGCAATAAGAAGGAAAATTTTATAAGTAGATCATTTGCTATTACATTGGCTTAGTAGTAAGAGATGCCATTCCCAAGTCTCATTTTGTTTTCAGACCCTATGCAGTCCAGCTATAGGAGAAACATGCTGGTCAGAGGTTCTGAGTAAATACCACATCTGTAAGACAGCACTCCTCAGGAGATGTTATTTCTTAGATACTGCCGCAACTGAGTCTTCAGTGGTCCATTCCACCATTTTATAAGGGAAACTGCTTCTGTGTAGATATTACCAGTGAATCTATAAATATGAACCTGATGCTTTATTTTTGGCTGTTAATTCTTTGATCAGAAAAAGCATTGGGTGCAATCCTATAAATAAGCTATTTCCTGAATCCTCAGGTACTTGCTGGCAGAAACATAGTAAGCAGAGAAGGCAAATCCAAATCCAGATTGAGTCACCTCTTCCTGGTGAAGAAAATCATTACTCTTGCCATGATGGAAGGAGTTTAATCATCTATCTATCACTAAGCCACCTAGGTAATATTCTGTTTCTGGCAGTTGGGACATTCAGTTGATATGGAGCCGTATCAACTATGGTGGAGGAAAATTCATGTTATTAAGCTGATATATAACTTTCAATGTGGCACCAGTCCCACTCTGTTCATTAACCCAGTGGGAGAACACTGGAATGGCTAGAAAAAGACTTTATCTCTCATGTACTAACCACCATGTCCACTTGATTTCGAGAACTTCATCTTCCAAAGTGGAACGTTTCAGAGAGCAGTCATAAAGGACAAATGATTCAGTTCTCAGTCCATCTGAAAGGTCTATCTACCTATCCCTTCTGCAGACTTCCTTGTCCAAAATCCTCCAATCTTGTACTATCTAACCCATTAGCCATTAGATGTTGCCCATGAATCAAAATATATAGATACATTCAGTTATTTTTTATTCTAGGCAAGGTAGACCGCTAGACCATATCACTGTATGCTCTGCACACTGGGAGGATTTCCTTCCCCCCAGTCTTTTAATAACACCCTTCAGCAAAGCTTTAATTCAATAGTCAGTCTGCTTCTAGCTCATGTCACATATGTTGAGGAACAATTTACAAACAGACTTGAACTTTGTTCTTTCTCAAGTTATATGGAACTTCTCATGAGGTCCTAAGTAAGGGTTGAGGGAAGAATAAGGTGCAGTAGAAGGACCTCCACAAGTCATATGGTGTATATTATATTTCCATTGATGACAGTCAGATGCTGGACATGCCCTAATTTATGACTTGGCAAATTAGACACCACTCAGTCCATGGGAAGCAGTATACATACACACGCACACACACACACATATCCAGTCTCTGGTAAAGTCTAATAGCACACCAAGACCTGTTCTTCAGAAGAACAGCTACTTGCCAGAGAGCAAATCATGTGTATATTCTGCTAGTTATTATATATATGTAATATATAATAAATTCTATATTCAGGAATTGGAAAAATAACCACAGTATATATACAGAGGCCTACCCAAAATACTCTGTGGTGAACATGGGCCAAAACTCCATTTATCATTAGAACACATAAGCCCTCATTCAAATCAATGAATCACTGTGGTGACTGGGTCCCTATAAATTTATGTGACCTCAGAACCCATATCAATAATCACTGAAAGGTCTGGTATTTTCCTTTACCCCATACATCATTACTTTGTCATCAGCAATAGGAAGATTTACAGTATGCACTTGTGATGTTTTGGTAGTCTTTCTTCAAGGACACTGGTCGTGTTCATTGACTGAAAATTTGGATTTAATGGTGGCCTGTGATGAATAAAGTAAATTAAGTCTTTTGCTCTAGGCTGGATGTCGTAATTGCTCCTTAGGGAATGCAGATATCTGATCTGGCTACAGGTGTAAAAACAAAAAAGGTAGTGAAGGTGCTACAAGGGGAGAAGAGTCATCTCCTTACAAGGGATCTGTTTTAGAAAAGGTTGTTATAGAGTCTTTAAGCGAGACAAGATAAACATCATCAGGTAAGGAAGAAACTGTTTTGACTGGCAAGGGAGACTTGGTGAGGTTCAAGTATGCAGATTTACCCAAGTTCTCCTAAATGACATTATTTCAATTATGAGGTCTAACTTTTTCTAAGGCAATGTTTTCAATTTTGTGAAAAATAAATGGCAGAACTATAAATTCAACCCGCCTTATAATTCAACAACCTGCAGCATCAGACTTTCCATCTGATTTCCATGTAAATTAGTCTTGAGGCTGCAAAAGATTAGAGTCTTTAAGGACAGTTGTAAAAATTTCTTGATTTTTAGATGGTTCCTAGAGCTGAGAATTTAAAATATTGAGCATATTTCTTTCTTTCTTTTAGGTCACCAGCACAATTTACAAAAAAAGAAAAAAGAAAAAAAAAAACCCAACCCACTCCCAAGACCCCATCTTCCTCCTGTCCCGTAATGGACTATCACAATGGATGACCAGAGGTGATAATTTAAATAACTGAGTAGTTACTCACTCTCTGCTATAGCTGCCTTTAAACACAATCAAGTCCAATTCCTCTTTTTTTTAAATCCTCACCCAGGGACATGCTTATCAATTTTAGAGAGAGGGGAAGGGAGGCAGAGAGAGAGGGAGAAAAACACCGATGTGAGAGAGAAACATCAACCAGTTGCCGTTTATGTGCACCCAGGCTGGGGTTGAACCCACGACCCAGGCATGTGCCTTAACCAGGAATTGAACCTGTGAACTTTCGGCTTATGGGTTGATGCGCCAACCCACTAAGCCACACTGGCCAGGGCAAGTTCTTTGACATTTATTGCCCATAATCACATCTGGTACTAATTATCACTTGGGTCTCGGTTGCATGCAACAGAATCCACCTTAACTGGTTTAAGCTGAAAGTGTTTTTCATAAGGAATTATGTGCTCCCACAGTTTTGAAGAGCAGGAGGAGCAGGCTCCAGGCTGGTCTCCCAGGCCAACTCCTGGCCCTTGGAGTCACTCTGCCTCTGCTGCGACTGAGAAAATGACCGCCTGCACCGCTGGAAGGCAACGAATCAGGGGTTCATTTATGCCATTGCTGACTGCAAACCATACTAACTCTGACATTACTGGGAACCCTGGCACCACAGGACACAGTGACACACTGGGAACACAGTGGCACCGCACTGGACAGGAAGCAGATTAGGAAATCAACTGCCATGTTAGTGAGTTACCATGTCATAGGCTGGACCATGTCGTTTCCACCAGAACCTGTACCCCACACTCTACCTCTCTTGCCTACATCCATTTTTTAATCAGAGGCTCATTTGACAGCATCTGATTCATGAAACATACATGAAACATATCTGAAACTCTGATTTCTGGTGATTGGGGAATGTAGTTTTAGCAAACCAGAAAAAACTTGGGTGCATGTTGAGTTAGCCAGGATCATTTGTAGTTCCCCTTTTCACTGTGCATCAGAAACTCTTTGAAATCATAATTGGCCTAGAGAAGTCACCACATCAGGCCTTATTTTTTCTCTGCCCCATGATTTTTTGGAAGACAAGTAAAATTTACAGCATCAAAATTAGAACCAATGATTCAAATCCACAAACTATACTAGAAGGCAAACCATATTGAGAGGTTCATAAAACCAAAGATGTTTTAACAGCTTTACTGAGATGTAATCGACATGCAATGTACTGTATATATTTGTGGTATACAATCCAAGTTTGGTATATGCATACATCCATGAAAACACTGCACATCAAGATAATGAACACATCCATCTGCCTAAGAAGTTTTCCCAAATTCCTTATAACTCATCCTTATGGGGGTTCTTTTTAATTTAATATTGCATCAAATTAGCCAATTCATTCTTTTTTCATATTAATCATAATATATTCTTTGTGCTTTTTATATGGCTTTTTACTTAATGTTCAATTTTTTTATTTTTCAATTAAAGCCAATTCATTCTTAAACAGGGAAACAAAACAGAGCAAGATATGTTCTCAAATCCAAAAATCTAACCTTTCAGTACAAAAGTGTTAATTCATTCAGAAACAGTCCAGATAAAAGCTTAACATATTGGGGCACAGTCCTAGTTCACTCCTTACCCACCACAAAAATCAATATAACTAGACAGGTATTATAAACCACTGGCCCTATACATGTATAACAGAATATTGATATATAGTTAATACCACAAGTGTCTCTCCAAATTTGGATCAGTGTGAAAAGACTTTATTTGCTGCAACAGAAAACATTCTATTGATAGCAATCTCTATTAGTAACTGAGATGAGCCAATCACATACACAAGTACAATCTGCCAATGAGATATAAAAGGTAGAGTAAATGAGACAAACCAAAAAAGATTTTGTATTTGCTAAATAAAACAAACCAAAAAATTCTGGTATTAAGTATATGAGAAAGAATGCCGGGCAGTAAACAGTTCTCCTCCAACAGCAATATAGCACTAAACACTACCAAGGGAACAGTGTAATACATTTCAAATATATTGCCCCAAAATTCTAGTATTTAGAAATGTGACATGAACATAAATAGGATAGGAGCCACTGGGAGGAAAATAACACATACAAACCAGTGGTTCTCAGACTTTGTGTGCCTCAGGGTAACCTGGAGGGCTGCGGCTGCTTCTTTTTCTTCTTCTTCTTAGTTTTCTTTGAGATCCTGGTTTTATTCTTTTATTTATATTTGTAAAATTTTTTTATCTTTCAATTACAGTTGACAAACAATATTATACTAGTTTGGGGTAAAAAAAATATGATGAGGTTAAGAAGTACAAATTAGTAATTATAAAAATAGTCATGGGGATATAGTCATGTGTTCAGCACAGGGTATATAATTAACAATGTTGGAATAACCATGTACGGTGTCAGATGGGTACTAGATTTATATAACACTTGATACGTTATATAAATGCCTAATCACTGTGTTGTTCACCTAAAGGGCTTCTTAAACCATGGATTGCTGCGCCCCAAGCCCTGAGATTCTGATTGATGAGGTCTGGGGTAGAGGTCCAAGCATTTGCATTATCTGAAAGTTCCCAGATGAGGCCGACGCTGCTGGTTGGTAGATCACACGCCGAGAGCCCCTGCTGGCCTGGACTCCCAGTTCGGTTCCCAGGAGAAGTAGGCAAATGGGAGCCAGGGAGCCGGCGAGGGCAGCCCAGGAGGCTCGGCAAGAATACGAGCATGTGATATAACCAGAGAAAATGCTCACCAACTAAGGAATACAGGACGGAGAAAAAGAAAACAAACATGGAATCTATGCAAAAAAATCTGTTCCCAAAAAAGAAAAAAGAAAGCGGCATAAAAATGATGGGAAAAGAACACAATTAGGAAGAGATGATTCAGGTTAAGAAAAGAAGTGTTTAAGAAAATCACTAATTTGATCTCTCAAGGAAAGTAGAGAAATCAGGAGCCCCAAAAAACAAAAGATGAAAGATAAAATGATATAACCAATAATAATAAGATGAGAAGAGAACTAACAAAGGAAAGTTCAGAAAGAGAAAGAAATATCGTTGGAAAATTTTAACATAACATTTGAAGCAGCGATAAACAAAAGAAAAGTAAAGAGATCAAAATCCATATTACAGAAGACAGGCTTAAGAAATAGAGAGAAAAGGGAAAATGAGAAAAAACTAAAGGGAAAATTATAGATAAGAAACACAAGCAACAGGAATCCAATATATACCTAATTACTATGCCCAAAGATAACAGCCAAATAATTGGAAAATAAAACTTTTTGCAATGTGTTATGCTGTAGTTAGACTTCTGATTTGAAAAACTATGAAGATGGTCAAAAATAATTACATATTCTCTTGAATAAACGGAAGTTCAAGTTTAAAGAATATAGGAGCTCCCAAGCAGAAAAATTCTGTCACCTCCATTTACATGACTAAAGTCCTACCACAGCATCTCTGCCATAACCTCATCTCTGCCTCAGTGAAACAAATCAAAGGGCTGGGTCATTATCATCCTTCTCTTTTCTGATTTAATATCAAATTCTCAGAACCCTCTCCTGACCTTCCTCTATAAAGCAGACCTCTGACTTACTATCATTTCATCCTAATTATTTGTTTCTTCACCATTAAAGTTGGGTATTTTTACTTTTCAAAACATATAATTCTGGTGTTAATTATCAGTAATTTCCCAATAGGATTTAAATTCCACAAGGACAGAAATCATGTTTCTGTTGTTTGTTACCATGTTCCTCATTCTCTACTACAGTGATTGGCACATAGTAGTCAATAAATGTGTTAAATGAATTAATAAATAATTATAAAGTGACCATAATTTAAACCATATCTTATTTTTAATATATTTTTTAATCCTCACCTGAAAATGTTTATCGATTTTAGAGAGAGCAGAAGTGAGAGAGAGAGAAAGAGTAAGAGAGAGAGAAATATTAATGTGAGTGAGAAACATCAAGGGGTCACCTCGCATTCATGGTCCAACCAGGAATCAAACCTGCTCTCCAGGCATGTGCCCTGACTGAGAATTGAACCAGCAACCTGTTGGTATATGGGACAACATTCCAACCAACTAAACCACCCAGCCAGGGCAAACAATATTTTAGACTGTAAGATCAAATAAAATAAATTAAGCATCCAGAATTAGACCCAAGTATACATAAAAGTTCTGAATACATTATAATGGCATTTTAAGTTGGTGGAGAGTTATTCGGTATCTGGTGTATTGTTTGGTCACTTGGAAAAATAAATAAGGCATAATTCACTTGTGAATGAATGGCTTTTGAGAGAATCAAGAAATGCTGAACAAATAGAGAACAAAAAAAGAAAAGACTAAAAAAATCAGATGTGCATGAAGTCAAAATTTAGTGTGACAGAAACTTGGAAAATACCATGAAATATAAACAATCAGGAATATGCAGATGCTTTAGGAAAGCCTTCCTATGGGACATAGAATAAAGGATTATACAAATCTTACTTAATTCTGAAAGGAAAGCTGACATCTGGGTGACATACACATAACACTAAAGCAAGGCCTTAAAATAGAAAAGATGGGTTGTTTTGACTCTGTACAAATTATAAACACTCATATTACAAAAGTAATATTACAAATAAGACTGTCTAATGAATGACAAACAATACATTTGGTAAATAATTACTGTTTCTAACATACAAATAACTTATAAATCAATAAGAAAATGAAAATTCCTGAAGGACACAAAAAGATAATCATAAACACACACCTATCATAATAAGTGATACTACTTTCCCACCCAAAAAAAAACAAAACCTAAATTAAAAAACAAAATATAAACTGGTGTTAACTGTAGTCAAAGACATAAAATACATTGATTTTTTTTTTTACCCATTAGATTGGCAATAATTAAGAAAATTGACAGTATCTATACTTGACCAGAATGTAAGGAAATAGACAATCTCAAAAACTGTTAGAGGGTTTAGGTCAGAAATACACATTAAAAAATTAACACTTTGATTTAGCAGCTCCACTTCAAAGCGTTTCTCCTGGGAAAATGCCAATTGCAATTTGAAATTTAACAAGTCAAAAAGAAAACTCATACTCGCAACAATACTTGTTAATCTCCCAATATTTTCTTATCTTACTAAATGGCACCTCCAGATACCTAAGAGCTCCAGAAAGAAACTTGGTTATCCTTGACTCCTCTTTTCCCTCACTTTCTACATCCAGCTCAGCAAGTCTTTTGAACTCTACCTCTCAATGTATCCTCTTCTCTCTTCTCCACTGTTCACATTGTAATCCAAACCACTACCATATTTTCCCTGGATTCTTGCAATAGCTTCCTGACTAATCTTGCCTCTACCTTCATGATCTGACCCCAACCCTGAAGCCAAAATTAAGAGCTTTAATTAAAAAGTTGTATGTTTTAAAGTAAATGTTCAAAGGCTGTAATTTCTACCATCTTTAAAAATTAGCCATCAAATAACAACTCTCCTCTACTCTACATACTATTCTAGCATTTTCTCTGTTCCCTGTGGAAGGAAGGAAGGAAGGAAGGAAGGAAGGAAGGAAGGAAGGAAGGAAGGAAGGAAGAAAGAAAGAAAGAAAGAAAGAAAGAAAGAAAGAAAGAAAGAAAGAAAGAGAGAGAGA
>PVJD01010174.1:0-55863 GCA_004026545.1 Mormoops blainvillei
AGGTTCTGAGAAGGTGGGAGCCTTCACCTGCCGGCAGCACCTGGGCTCTTGCCCTACCCCTGGAGCCTGAGAGGCCTCCTGGGGGGCTCTGGGCTGCCCTGGTCCCTGAGTCCATGGAGGGACCCTTTCCCCTCGCCTGTCACCTCTGCCTCTGCTCCCTGCTTTTCAGGGGGACGGCGGGCAGTGGATGAACACTTTGAGTTATGCAGGTAAAGCGGCCTTTCAGTCCCTCAGCAAATGTACATGGAGCAGTGGGATGTGCCAGGCCTGCACAAGGTGCTATTCGAGTGACAACAGGACAGACAGTCCCACCTCACGGCCGTCCACATGCTGGGACCACGCTTAGGACAGTACCCTTGGCCTGGGTGCGGTGAGCACCTTACCACCCTTAGCCCTACCCCCCATTCTCCCAGTGGGTGGGGAGTTTCAGATGCTGCCCTGGCATTACTCCCTCCACCTTTCTCTCCCTTATGTGAGACCAGCCTTTTCATCTCCCCAGAGTTTTGACCTCAGAACTTTCCAGGTGGAGCATCTCGGGAGCAACGTTGCTGGAACTGGGACCACATGTGATTAGAATACACTGTTTTTACTTGGTTGATCGGTTACAGGAAAGCGAATCTATTCAAGTTTCTAAAAGAAGTTCTAATTCATCCTTAACACAAGTTTTTCATGATCACTTTGCTGTTATCACCAATGGGGTGGCTCTGTTGGGGTGCCTGACCCTCCCCAGGTGGCCCTTCCCTCCTCCCTGGGCGCCGGGGCCTGTTTTCCACACGAAGTCACAGAAGGGCTCCTGGCGGGGATGGCCCACCTGGGAGCTCAGAATGGGAGCGTGGTGAATGGCTCCACTCCTGGAAATTTCTGCCCACTGTGACCGAGGATTGGCTCCTGAGGACAAGGCACCCTTCAGGGCCACTTGATGCTCTGCCAGTCCCTCTCCCCTTGCTGGCTGGGCTGAGATTTCCCATAGAACCTCCAGGTGGGCCCTTCTGAGGACACCTTTTAAAAGGAAACCATCTCATGGCGTGGGGCTGGGGGGTCTCCCTGGCTGACAGTACAGGTGTACATGTTTTCCTGAATGTTTGTCATGTTTCAGGGACATTCAGAACCTGAAAGGGCCTTCTCCACACTGAGGGATACAGGGTGTTCTGGGAGGGTTTTGTGTGCGAGGTGGTGCCCTGACCGTCAGACATGGACCTACACCAGCACCGTGTGTGTTTGTGTGTGTTTGCAGTGGCGGCTTGGACTTCCCAGGCAGGCACTAGCTCAGGGCACCCTTGACATGAACACACGAAACTGAGTGCTGTCAGTGAGGGTGGGACGAGCCCTCACCTGGGGGCGCTCCCTGTGCCTGCTGTCACTTGGGCTGCCAGAGGGGCTGTTACCTGGCGATCTTGTCCGTGCAGGACATGGTGATGAGCTGCTCACCCAGCAGGATGCCGTCCCAGGTCTGCACTGAGCTGGGGCCCCGGACAGGCACAGTCCCCTCCCCGGACTCAATCTTCGTGCGCAGGTGCCCGCGGAACTTCCTGACGATGTGTTTGCTGCTGGTCACTAGGAGATAAGAGGTGGTATGAGAGGTGGCCAGGACCCTGTGTGTCCAGAGACAGGTAGGCTCCCAGCTTGGAGGGGAAGCTGAAGGAGTGCACCCAGAAACTTCTTAAGGGACCCCAGGGCCACTGCCAGTGGATTAGGACAGGAAAGCATAAGTGAGCGCCAGGGAAGGGAGTAATTTCTTCTTTTCCACCAGTGACATGGTGAAGAGCTGGTTCCAGAGCGCCGCTCTAGACTGGCTCAGCCGCCTCCTGATAAAGGGCCTGACAGCCAGTGTCCCAGGCTCTGCGGCCATTTGGTCACAGGCACCCAACTCTGCCCCAAAATGCAGAGCAGCACAGCCAGGACTGCGTAGCCCGGGGCTGCGTCCCCACACACTGTTAACACGAGGTTTGAGTTCCACGGCATTTTCACGTGTCACGAAGTATTATTCTTGTCACCTTTTCAGCCATCTAAAAATACAAAACTGTGCTGGGTTCATGGGCCATACAGAAAAGGTGGGGTGGGTGGGATTTGGCCTCAGGGCTGTGGTCCACCCACTCCAGTCTGGATTTTAATCTTGGCCCTGTCATTTCCTAGCTGCATAATATTGGGAAGGTTGCTTAAAACCATGGTGACACAGTTATTTCATATGAAAACTGTGGTAATAACAGTGCCCACCTCCTAGGCTGTGGGGGTGAAATGAGAGACGAGACACGTGAGAGTGTCAGCGCAGTGCCGGTTATTACTGAAGGGACGCGTGAGGCAGGCTCTCTGCTGTGCTCAGGAACGACGCGACATAGCCTGTGGACGGGTCCCTAATGCATGCATCCTGCTCTCTTTTCCTTTTCCCTTTCCAGAACCCTCTACACACACACACACACACTACACTCCCCTCCCCACAGTTATTTGAAGAAATAGCATGAACAAGGGGAAGATTATATTTATTTTTCTTTCTTTAAAAAAGCTCTGTACATTAAGTCTGGATTATACTATAATAGGGAAATAGGTAACTGCTTTACATACAAATTATATGTAAAATAGTACAGTGATTTCAACACTTACTTACAATGAGACATAGATGGATACTAGAAGCTTTCTTTAAAAGCTTCAATTTTTGTTTTAGAAGCTGTGGAAATGGGATTTCTCTCTCATTTATCCTCACTGAAGGCATCAAATAATAAATAACACATGGGTTTTCTGTGGGCACCTCTTTCAGATTTTAAAGTAACTTCCAGTATTTTTCTCATTGTTTGTAAGAACCAAAGTCCTTTTACTACATATCCATAGTACCCAAAGGGCATCTCTTGGGAAAAAAGATTGCCATACTCCTCAGAAGTAAACTTTCAAGGTTTTTAGATTTCTTTTTGATCCTGCTACCAACTGAGTACTTGGTGAGCTGCAATTTGGACAGGTCTGTGAGTCGTCCACACAGGAAGAACTAAGGAGAGAGGCTGAGCCTGGTTGTGCACAGCCAAGGAACACCCGGCCCCCCCGTAGGGCACAGATTTCTTTTTTGCTGTTTTATATGGCACCACGAATCATGACAATGATGATGATGGTGATGGTGGTGATGGTGAAGATGATGATGGTGATGATGGTGGTGACAATGGTAAAGGTGATGGTGATGATGACAGCGATGGTGATGGTGGTGGTGGTGATGGTGAGGATAGTGATGGTGATCATGACAAAGGTGATGAGACTGATGATGACAAGTTGAACATGAGATAGTTCATATTACTTAAAGCCCCTTGAGTCACTCCTTGGTTTGACCTAACTTTTTACACTGTCCAGGAGGGGTCTTTATCACATCAGCTTCCTATGGCCGGCAGCACTGGGAGAGTAGAGGGTCAGCATAGCTAATGGTTTCCACAGTTTGCCACAAGGAAGTGCCTTGATTCTTCTATGTGGGGGTTATTTCCTGGGGGAATATGGCACCTGTTGTCCCTCTCTTTCTGGCGATGGTTGTTTCCGTATCACTCTCTCAATGCTTCCACTACGGTGTCATTTTCCAGACCTCAAAAGTTGCCAATTATATTGTAAGGCTTTTCTTGAGCCGTACTCACTGCTTCTGCACAACTAACTTCCCATGGAATAGACCCTCTAGCTGGTAATGCCATGACAACAGGGAGGCCTGGCTTGAACTGACAACTGGTATCGAGGAGCTCACCCAGAGTTTCCAGGTAGCTTAATTTTTCCTAAAGAGTCAGGTGCAGGAGAGGTTCCTGAGAAGCATTCACTTTCGGAGGTGCTGAATCTCTGGCTGCCTTCTCCAGCGGCTCCCTGATGAGAGTGATCAGTCCCGTGGGCTCTGAGTGTCAACAGTCTTGTAGAGCCCATTTCCTCTGGCTCTTCGTGCTTAATTGGAGAGGCAGGAGGAAGTGAAAGATGCCACTTCAAGCAGAACAAAATGCCAAGTGAACCAGAAACTGCAGGGAATGGAACCTAAACAACCTGTAATGGGTTTGTGGTGTGCCTGACAGCAGAGGTGTGAAACGCGGAAATCCTGCTTGCTGTGTGCACATACACACTCCCAAATGGGTATACGCGGATCCAATTCTAATTGTCCAAATGCCCAGATGCTTCATTATGGTATTTATTAATTTAAACCCTTACTTTTGGATACTGACCATAAGGTGACGGTGGTAACTACACTTTAGGAAATTGTTAGGTGAATATTTTATTTTTAGGAGAAAGTCAAGAGGAGGTGGAGATAAATGACAGTTGAAGTCCACCTAGGAGCCAAGATCGAGCTAAAAAGTGACACACGTTGCTGCAAGGCAACAGGGAGAAAAATAGGGCCAGAAATGAGAAAACAGGTATAGGAAAGGGAGAGAATGTTTTAAAAAACCCAATAAACTTCTAATTTTCAAGTCATCTTCAAAGGGCATATCCCAGAAAGTATACCAGTGAAGCAATCTACTACTTATTTTAATAACGTCTACAGCATTTGTGATGTGGTCATGTGGGTGTCCTTCGTATTACTTGATGAAGATAGTAATGGTGACGATGGTGAATTATGAGGCCATTTGAATTCATTGATCCTATGATGCACAAACACATGTCACATGCTTCTGTAACTCAGTGGGCGCACCTGAAGACAGGGACTTCAGGAAGCGCATTTTAGTTTCCCTATGGGATTTTGGGCCTATCTCTTGAACTGTCCTAATGTATAATAAATGGAATAGAACATACTTTGCATTTAGCACATTCTTATAAAGTATGACAGAACTGTGCTGTTCCTCATGGCATCTTATGGGAGATAGGTTGGAGAATTTCATTAAGCTGTTAAATTCCTTGGAAGTGGCAGTAAGAACCAGGCTATTTAAGAACATGCCAAGAGAGAGGACTTTGCATTAAGAATGTTGGTGATTTAGAGGGAGGACAACAGTTTTTCTACAATAGCTCAGCCGCAGGAAAGGCCCTAGAATTTTTCATCACTCTGGACAGTTCAGGGTCTTATCTGAACTGCCCTGGGTCTAGCCCAGGTCTTCCAGACCCACTTAGGGAACGGAGCCATCCTCAGGGGTCTGGCCTCTGTCTGCAGAGCCTGTGGCTGGAGCTGCTCTCTCCCTACCAGTAAAAGCCTCGCCTGACCCCCACGTCTGCCTGACACTTGCAGAGGCCCCAGCAGATCCTCCTGTTCATTCACACCTTCCTACTACACCAGCTGGAGGGAGATACACACCCAGTTGGGGCAGGAGACAGGTTACAAGTTCCAAATCTGGTGGTTCAAAACATGGCTGGTCCTCATCCTCATAATCACTGGGGAAATTCTGAAAGTACAGATTGGACCCCGCCACACCAAATGTACCAGAATCTTGGGGAAAGCACATGTGGCAGGAACCTGCATTTTTAGAAACTTCCCAGGTGGTCCTGACATAAGCCAGGTATGGGGACGACCTACCGCTGCTCCCAGGCCACGTGCCTCCCAGACAGTTCAGACCAGTGAGTATTGATTTCATTTTTAAAGACTCCAGGGAGGAAGAATTTATGATATGTCTACATGAATGTTTTTTGAGGAAAAAAAAATAAAAATGGGGAGTTCAGAGTTTCTTGAGCCACAGGCATGCTAGGGAGGTGGACCAGGACACACTAGGGGTCTATACTGCCTCATGGACGTAGGCCCCTGACCTGGCCTCAAGGACCCATGGAGGCTTTAATGCTGGAGGGAGGACTGAGGCTAAGGTGGCCCCTGTGGAAAGCACCATTGCTCAGCAGCTGGCGAGAGTCAGGCGTTTATGCTTAGAGATCAGTCAGACCCGGTTCTCAGCCAGATGTCTGGGGTGTGTTACTTGCTCTAACGGTTGTTCAGACCTATCGGCAGGCTTTCTCTCCCGTGCTTGCTCTGCGTTCCCTCACTCTTTAAAGGAAGGGGGACAATCTGGCCAACTCTGTTCAGAAAGTCTCAGACTCAGTAAATCACAGGTGTGTGTGCACTCTTGGTGCATCAGATACCTGTGGAGTGTGTGTGCATGTACATGTGTGTATACATGTGTGTTCTTGTGTATGTGGAGGAAGGAGGGGAGGAGAGTCTGCGCACAGCTGCAGGTGATGGGCCAGCATGCGGCCATGCAGAGATGTGCAACAACCAACTCCTTCAGGTGAGAGGAGGGCATGAGGATAAAATGAGCTCAAATAATAGAGGCCACGCAAGGCAAAGAGCTGGCGAGGGGAGAGAGGGTGCCACCTGGAGTGGCCAGGAGTTGGGAGTCTCTGGTGCTGGAGCTTCTCCTGGTTTGTGACAAGGTCGGCAGAACCGATGATGACCTCAGACAAGGGGCAGGAACACATCTGTGCTCTGCATTTGTGGACACAATGATGGTGCCATGACCTTCAGGTCCCATGTGGGAGCATGGGCCTGGAGCAGATGGGCAGTGAGTCTGGGTTTCTATAGGGTTAACTTGTAGGAGGCAGGCTCGTGACCTCCAGGAATGGTCCAGCAGGCAGGGCTTGTGCCCACGGCCTCTGTGCTGGAAGGAGCCCCTGCTGGTCACCTGTACCACTCACCTGGCCATCCAGCCCTCTTGAAAGAGTAGCAGAGAGGAACGCTTGAGTGGGCCTCATGCAGAGCCCCCACCCTTGACATCAGCAGTTTCTCTCCAAAGTCAAAGTTGTTCCTGAGCCTCGTGCCTTCCTTGGGAGTGTGAGGAAATTGGAGTCTTTCTGGGAGGCCCTTCCAAGCAGGAATTTGGGTTTCCTGCCCTCACTGAATTAGTAGGGGAAGGTGATGTAGGGCTCTTGGTGGACAGCCTGTTGGACAAGCTGGCCAGGTGCTCTCTCTTCAGTGTCCCTGGTAGGATGTACTGGGAGAAACTAAGTATCAATAACTCTGCCTCAATAACTCTGGAGCAGCACCTCATTTTTACCTGCATATCTGCAGCCAGAATGTGAGGGAAATACTTCACTTTCTTTCCCTCTAGCAGCACCTGCCACTTCTTAAAAGCACCATGAAATAAAACACATCTGTTCCTGGAAGCAAACCCCAGGGTGTACCTGAAACTTATCTGTTTTGTTTTTCTAAGCCCCTGGCTTTACAAGTTGGAGTCAAGGGCTGGAGAGGCTGCAGTGGGTGCCCAATGAGCCAGAACTGTCCCTCTACAGACGCCTGTGGGGCCCAGGCGTGACTGAGGCTCCCGCGGAGAGGAAACTGGATAAGCTAGCACTGGCCCCGCACACCTGCAGGACTTCCCCCAAGATCCTGAGGGCCCCTTGGCTGGGTCTTCACAATGCCAAAACTTTTTCAGTGAAAACAGAAAGACCTTAGCAGTAGCTAAATAGGCTACATTTCACTGTTTTGTGTGTGCGTGTGTAGGGTGGCATCGTGTAGACCCGGTCTGATGAACCTCCATGAAAACGGAACTACTTCATATTGTCTTTCTTCTCTTTCTCTTTCTGAGAAGGTGTGGTAGTGAAGGAATGCCCTGCATGGCCCCACCAGGCTTGACCCTTGCTCCTGGGGCAGCACCTTGAAAGATCCCTGATACTTAGTGGGTTCCATTCTCTTGATTCTCAATTGGACTTGGTTCTTCCATTTACTTTCCATGGGGGGTTGTATGGAACAAATGTTTGTTGTCCCGTAAATTCTCATGGTGAAGCCCTAACCTCCAGTGAGATGGTATTAGGAGGTGGAGTCTTGGGGAAGTACTTTGGTTCACATGAGGTCATGAAGGTAGGGCTCCCCAATGGGATTAGTGTTCTTGTTGAGAGACCCCGGAGAGCTCCCTCACCCCTTCCACCACGTGAGGACACAGGGAGGAGACATTATCTATGGATATCTAAGGAGAGGGCCCTCCCCAGACACCGAGTCTGCTGGACCAGGATCTCGGACTCACAGCCTGCAGACATGAGATGAGTGTCTGCTGTGTATACACCCCCTGCTGTGGTGTCCTGCCCTGGCTGCCCAAGCCGACCAAGACAGTAGTGAAAACATCATTTGGAACCCCATCACGGAGGGCCCTGTCTAGCCTTCTCCAAAGGGAAAGGCCTGGAGGAAAGTTGGCAGAAAGCAGAATGCATTTTTCTGGGCCAGAAACATTCCTGAGCACTAGAGAAATAGGTTAAATGTGTGTACGACAGAAATATAAAATAAAATAAAAACCACGTAGGACTAAATGCCGTTTCCCGGCACATTCTTTATCTTTGAGGGAGGCGCTCCTCACAAGCCTGGGATGCAGCAGTCACCCAGCACACGCTCATCTTTCCTCCCTGTGGCTATGAGAACATGAATGGGGCCTTCGGTGGAGGGAGTCAGAGGGCAAAAACAAGCTTTCAGTAACTGCATTGTCTATGTGTTTCTACCGTGGCTTCCTCTGAGCACAAGACTGAGCCTTGGGTGCCATTCATCAGGAACGGACCCCTCATCACGCACATGCATTTAATGGCATGGCCTATATCAGCAAGGTTGCCCCGGGAAGTTTCCGGGGGTGTGTGCATGCATGTGCATGTGTGTGGGGTATATGCATAAGTATGTATAGCATATACATACATAGTATTAGTAATAGGCTTTCTTAGCTGCACATTTTTTATTTCACACGGAGACACTGACCATCAGACCTACACAGAGGAGCCTCCACCGAGTCCTCCTCTCAGGGACACACAGGACCCCCTCTCTGTGGTGGTGGAGGTGAAGGGAGGTGAAGGGTGCGTGTCTGCTCTGCTAAGCTCCCAGAGGGGAGGACTCATGAGGGGATTCAGCATGGAACCCTGTGGGTGATGCTTGCTACCCTGGGGAGGTGTCTTTGCTTGGCATAAAGCTTCATTAAAACACTGGGCTTTATTCTTCCAAAGATGCAAAGAAGGCAAACAAAGCAGCTCGCAGGTACGGCTACTCCGTGTAATGCTGGTCCCAGTTCTCCTTCACTCTGCCCTTCAGCCCAGGGCAGGGGTGTTTCTGACCTATTGAGATGGAGTGGGGACCCATGCAACGAAACAGATACTTTTAGATTTCTTGCTACCCTGATATTCGAGGGGGATGACTACACAGAACGGCAGATACCATCTGTGCCCAGCGTCGCAGGGCCTCACCACGCCACACACCGCACACACGGGGCCTGGGTACAGATAGCTGGGGACCAAGTCCCAGGCCGAGGAGAGCATGGGGCTCGTTAAAAAGGGAAAAATGCTGTCTCTTACGGTCTGTGGTGATTTCGTAGGGGGAGTTGAGGCGTGCGTCTCCGCAGGGGGACGTGCTCATGTACAGGTGGAACAGCGTGTTGTCCCGCAGCCTGTAGCCTCCGTCCTTCAGCCGCACAAATATGGAGCGCTCCGAGTCCTCACGCCGCTTGCTGGGGGCAGAAAGAGGCTGCAATCACTACTGCGGACCAACTGAACCAGACACACCCTGATGGGCGGCTGCTTCCATCCCATTTTGTCATTATTCCCCAGTTTTTTCCTCTTCACCTTTGCATGGAAACCTCTGCAAGAGGTGAAACCATGTGAAATCCTGTCCTGTTTCCATTCCCCAACAATTACAGTCGGGCTGATCTTTCCAGAAGCCTGGATCCACAAGCGCCCCCAAGGTGCTGCCTCCAGGCACTGTGGGTTTTGCAGGGCCTCCACAGGCATCACGTTTCTGTCTTAACAGGAGAAAAGGGACTCTGAAAGGAGGCAGGACTTGACCGCCAGCCCAGGGAGGAACCCAGTGCTTGGACCTGCTTTTCTGTTGCAAGCTGCCACGACCAGGGTGGGTGCTCCAACAAACCGAGTGGCCCCGCAGTCTCGGAGGGCATGCCCTCTGCCCTTGGACTTCTCTCAGCCATCACACTCCCACCTCCTCCGAGGTGCCGAGGCCCCACCAGGCACTGAGCGGACATGGCTGCTCCCCTCCCAGGCCTCATTCTCCCCAGGCACTCACTCTGCTTTCTGCTGCTCTGGCTGTTTTCACACGTTCTGCCCTACTGGTGATGGATTCTGCTCTGCCGGGCTCTGAGATCACCAGGCAGCAGAGCAGACATTCTCTCCCCAGGAAACCCTAGAGGCATCCCACCAGCCTTTCTGCTTCCTTGCGTCAGCTTCTCCTGCTATGAGCCCCTCACTCTCTCAAAGCGCCCCCCAGCCTTGGAGCATACGCATAGCCTGGCCTGCTGGGTGGCTGTGGGAGACTGGCTGCCTTTCTCAGCCATTGCTTGTCCCCCAGGGAGGCAGGGTCGAACCCCTCCTAGCCAGCAGCATGGTGCCAGCACACAGCCAACCCAGGGTCAGAGTTGGCCCTGTGCCTTCAGTGACACAGACAAGTTAGGGATATTTGGAAATATTTCTGATTGAGCACTTGGAGAATTAGGAGAAATGCTTCCCCAAGTTTGGAGAGATTTTCAGCTCTGTCCCCATGCTCAGCTCTGGCCTCCCCCTTGGCAGGGATGGAGCTCACTGCTCAGGGGGCAGGTATCGATTCCCTGGGCCGGGCTCGCGTGCCTCTGGGCCTTCCTGCCCCTGTGCTGTTTTTACACGTTCCTGGCATGCACGAGTCACTCCCTGAAGCCTGATATCCCATGTTAGTGGGATGAAGGAGCACTGTTTCAAAGGTTATAGAAGCAGCTGGAAGAGGCAAGGAAGAAATGTTTCTGACAAAGATGTAGCTATGAAGCCACTGTGACCAAACAGCTCAGCTCAGGGCTGTATTTGGATGTATTGGGTGCTCCTGTCCCCCTGCATTTCTGCTCCCCTGTGTTGTACGGAGATACCAGTATGCGTGACAGCCTGCTACATCCTGGTGGTCTCAGCAGGTCGCATGAAAACACAGGACATCCCAACTTGGGAGCATATTTCTCAGGATCTGGACAGCCCCTAGTTTTTAGAACACCCTTCTGAAGACATGCGTAGAGGAGGAGCAGTCAGGAAGCGGTGTCTAAAGCCCATCACCGGCCACTTCGGTCCTGGCGTCCCAGGACAAGTTCTGGGCAGTGGGGCACACTGGGGCTGTGGGGTGCAGGGGTAGGCTGGAGTCAGGCCTGGTTGGTGTTTCAGACAGACTCAGAGCTGCTGGCTGGGACATGGGAAGTTGGCCTGGGCTTGTCTGGTGGCATTTGAGCCCCATGGCCTGGGACGGGACAAGGCCTGGGGAAAGGAAACTAAAGGGCAGGCTGCCTTGCAGGCCGGCGTCTGAGAGGAGGCCGCCCGTCTTCCAGAAGGAATCGTGCTCTGTGAGAAGTGTTCTTGGCCGAGAAAGTGTCAGAATAGGATGCAGACAAGGGCAGAGGCACGGGCTCAGCAACCCCAAGCTTTTCTGCGGGTCCCAGGCACTGAGCCTGGTGAAAGCACTAAAGCTTACTTCGAAGTGGGCCCCCTTTGAAGTGGGCACAACACTGTCAAAATGGAGCTGTGGTGATGTCACAGCACCAGCCGCCCCCCCAACCCCGCCCCCCGCCCCGCCCCGCCGTTGGTGCTGGGATACAGTGGACCAGGGAACAGGGAGTTGCTTCAGGTAATGGAGCACTGTCCCCACTCCCAGCGCCCTTGCCGCTCTTCCATGTTTCAAGGAGGGACAGCGCCACCTCCCAGGGATGGGCTTTTCTGTGAGGCTTTCCCCCTTTTTTAAATGCAAGCCTAGTTCTGGGATCAGCAACTGGGGGCCGGTGGTGGGAAAAATATTGCCTTCACTTACACCCACAGGAAAGGGGCAGCTTAAGCCAGAGCTGGAGGGTGTGCCCCCGTGGGGACGCCTCTGCACCCGTGTAGCCATTCCTGCAGTTCCTGCCGTCTCCTTGTCTGTGGCATTTAGAGTGTGAGTAGAGAACAGGCCAGTCACCCTGAGTGACAGCTGACAGCATGTGGAGCACAGGGGTGACCATGGACCTCACCCTCTTTCTGAATGGTGGCCTTGACCCTGAACATACTCTGGCTCATGAAGAGAGAACATTGCGCCAGCTGCCTGTGTGTTTACAGCAGCGTGCTGTCATCGTTGGAAAAATCTGCCCTTTAGAGAACCCCCTTCCTAGGCACTGAACATTGGTGTCCCCCAAACTTCATTTGCTGATGCTAGGAGGTGGGGCCTCTGAGAGGTGATTAGATCATGATGGTGGAAGCCTTAGTCAAAACAGAATTATGAAAAAGACTCCAGAGAGCTCCCTCACCCCTCCATGTGAGGACACAGTGAGAAGACCCATCTGTGAACCAGGAAGAGCGTCCTCGCCAGACATGGAATCTACTGACACCTTGACCCTGGACTTCCAGCTTCCAGTCTGAGCAGTCAGTGGCTAAGCCCCCAAGCTGTGGCAATCTGTTACAGCAGCCTGAGCTAAGACACGCCAAATGTTTTAATAGACAATGTCGTCAAATGGAATGGGTGTGTGACAAGGCATGTTCATACGTGTGGGCACGTGTGTGGGGCGGGGGGTGGGATGTGAGCCTTGCAGATCGTCTGCTGCAGTCACAGTCACTCATGGGCAAGCAGGTGTTTCCTGCAGGGAGGCCTGAGAATCATGGGGGTGCTGTCTGTAATTTCAGCTTTTGATTGGCCTGTGTGGCAGCATGGCTGGTGCTTGAAGGGTGCCACCCATCTGTGTAAAGCTTGTGCAGGAGGGACAGCCTGTCTACCATGCGCAGGGAGTCTGCCCAGGTATAGCAGCTCTGAGCTCACGTCCAGAGCGCATGTCTCTGGCACAGGCCGCTCACCTGAGGTGCAGCTCTAGCTGTGCGTACAGGAAGTGGAGCAGCGCTCTCCGGGCTACGATCTCTGCGTGGCAGTCGTTGACCACCAGCCCCTGGTCATTGATGTACTCGCCGCTGATGCACTTGGTCCCTGAGGACAGGACGACGACCTGTGCCTGCCTGACGTCCAGGCCTGGGGGCAGAGAAAATGACAATCAGAACACCGCGTGCAGCCTGCCCTGCCCTACGGGAGTGACTCCGCCTTTCTGCCCCGCCCGCCTCATCCCGCCCAGGGGCCTGCTGCTTTAGGCTTTGAGGTTCTCCAAGCCGCAAGCCTCCGCGGCCACTGTAATAGGTGGCAGATAGCAGAGGCCATGAGCACGCACAGCTGCTGTGAGGCAGGCCTTCGAGGAGCTACAGCAGGTGCTGGGGTGGTCCTGTGCCCACCTTGTTTCAGGACAGCCCTGCCAGCAGGAGTTCTTGTTTCCAGAACTCAGCTGACTTCTCAAACCAGGATCGATAGGGGCAAACCTGAGCGTGTACCTGTCTGATGGACGTGTTTCTATAGCAGGGTCCTTGGAAGAGAAGGCGTGGAGAAGACAAAGCAGTGACCTGCCACCAGACAAGTGACACAGGGCCACTTCCAAACCCAAGCTAGAGGGAGAGGAACCTGGTGGGCTGCTGGGTTTTGGGCTGCAATTCTAAAGAGAGCAGAGCACCCCAGCCCGGCCACACGTGCCATGATTACCCAGAGCGACTCCAGAAATCCTGTTGATGGGCACATGTTTTACACAGGATAGGGGTGGAGGCCAAGACAGGCACAGGTTCTGTCAGAACAGGCCCTGCCTGGCCTCCCCCACCCCACCCATCCCAGTTAGCGTTGCCTCTGAGGCCGCGCAGGGCTCCATGTGATAATCCTGTGCAAACTCGAGTAGCTCCACCAGCCTACATAGAGCCCGCTGTCCCTTTGAGCCCCTGGTAACTCGGTGATGATCTGGGCCGGGTGCCTGGGTCCCCCACATCCTGTCTCTAAGTCAGCTGAGACCCAGCCAGTCACTCCTGTGCACAGACATTTGCTTTACCGACTTGCCCCTCTACCTGAGCTTTGCCTGGACTTGAGCAAACCTCTGGCCCTGTGGAAGTCAAGGCTACAATCCCTAAGAGTTGGAAGTGCGAGTGTCACGCTCGCAGCCTCTGTGCCCCACGAGCGCTTGGGAAAAGTGCAGCCTAGGCCATTTGCAGAGGCGATCAAGGCTAACTGATCACGTGAGCGGCAGCAGACCACAAGGCCCAATGTGTCCTCTTCTGGAACTGCAGGGGTGTCCGGAGGGCTTGGTGCCCTTTGTGGGCCCAGCAGAGACTGGGGGTCTTTGCTGAGCCTGTGGCAACACTCCCCAGGACTCTAGCCTGGGGCTGGCCAGTGTCTGGGGCTGCACGTCAGGGGCGAAGTCTGTGCTACACATTTTCTGCTTCCCGAAGCTTGCACTTACACCCAAGAACAGAGCACAGCACAACATGTCACCAACAGCAGTGAAAATGCGCTGAATTCTCTGATTTAACCCATAGGTTTTTCATTTTTCCTGAAGAGCCACAGGACAGATGGGAGATAAGCTACAGGTGGTGTTGCCTCCCATTCCATTCCCATTTTCCATTTCTGGAGGCTGATCCCTATAGCTCCTCCAGGGGCACAGATGGTGGCGGCCCTGCACCATTTCCTGCCTCCTCTCCTTGGGGGTGTGCAGCTGCTCCCTGGGCCCCGTACACCGGGCGTGGCATGTTCCAAGGAAACCAGGCTTCTATCTGCTTGTGGTTGTCACATCTGACCAATGAAAATGATCAATCAGTTCCATGAGGATTGGACTCCGATAAGTTTGCAAAGTATCCCCAGTTATTATTATTATTTTTAAGTATACTTTATTGATAATGCTATTACGACTGTCTCATTGTTTTCCTCCTCTTTCCCCCCTCTGCCCTGTCCCCCTCTTCCCTCTAGCATTGCCCCTCTTAGTCCATGTCCATGGGTCGCACGTATAAGTTCTTTGGCTTCTCCCTTTCCTGACTATTCTTAACCTCCCCCTGTCTATTCTTTACCTACCATTTATGCTTCTTAGTCCCTGTATCTTTTCCCCCATTCTCTCTCCACTCCCTCCTTGCTGATAACCATCCATGTGATCTCCATTTCTGTGATTCTGTTCTTGTTCTAGTTATTTGCTTAGTTTGTTTTTGTTTTTGTTTTTGTTTTAGTTTCAGTGTTGATAGTTGTGAGTTTGTTGTCATTTTACTGTTCATAGTTTTGGTCTCCTTCTCTTTCTTAGATAAGTTCCTTTAACATTTCATATAATAAAGGCTTGGTGATGATGAGCTCATTTAACTTGACCTTATCTGGGAAGCACTTTATCTGCCCTTCCATTCTGAGTGATAGCTTTGCTGGATAGAGTAATCTTGGATGTAGGTCCTTGCTTTTCATCACTTTGAATACTTCTTTCCAGCCCCTTCTTGCCTGTAAGGTTTCTTTTGAGAAATCAGCTGATAGTCTTATGGGAACTCCTTTGTAGGTAAGTGTCTCCTTTTCTCTTGTTGCTTTTAAGATTCTCTCCTAATCTTTAACCTTGGGTAATTTAATTGTGATGTGTCTTGGTGGGCTCCTCTTTGGGTCCAATTTGTTTGGGATTCTCTGAGCTTTCTGGACTTGTATGTCTATTTCCTTCATCAGATTGGGGAAGTTCTCCTTCATTATTTTTTCAAATATGTGTTCAATTTCTCACTCTTCCTCTTCTCCTTCTGGCACCCCTATGATTCAGATGTTGGAACATTTAAAGTTGTCCCTGAGGTTCCTCAGCCTCTCCTCATTTTTTTGCATTCTTGTTCTTCATTCTGTTGAATGTGTATTTCTTCCTTCTGCTCCAGTTGAATGCTTATTTCTTCCTTCTGCTCCATATCACTGATTTGAGTCCCAGTATCCTTCCCTTCACTGTTGGTTTCCTGTGTATTTTTCTTTATTTCACTTTGCACAGCCTTCACTTTTTTCTTTATTTTATGACCATACTCAATCGTTTCTGTGTGCACCCCAATTACCAGGGTTTTGAACTCCGCATCTGACAGGTTGGCTCTCTCCTTGTCATTTAGTTCTTTTTCTGGGTTTTTGACCTGTTCTTTTATTTGGGCTATATTTCTTTGTGTTGGCACACCTGTTATGTTGTAAGGGGTGAAGGCTTAGGTATTCACCAGGGTAGGGCAACCCACTGTGCTGTGTTGTGGCACTGTATGTGGGGGAGGGGTCAGAGAGGGAAGTATGATGCTTGATAGCTCTCATCCTGCTCTCAAGAGACTGACAGTTTCTCCCACAGGTTTTTACAACCAGAGGCTCTGAGGCTTTATTTTGCCTACACTGGAACCCTGGTTTTCTCAGGCTGCCTTGATCCCCAGTTTTTCCTCCTGATTTTTCTGCACTTAAATGTGGGGCTGGCCAGTCCTCCAGTCGTCTCCTCAGCTGCCTGGTCTGCCAGACACCACCTTGCTGCATGTCTTCTCTACCCCAGCTGCCCATCTCTTCCCCTTCTACCAGTCTGGATGAATGTTTCTTCTTTAACTCCTTGGTTGTTGGACTTCCATACAGTTCAATTTCCTGGCAGCTCTGGTTGTTTTTTGTTTTTAAATTGGTTGTTTCCTTCTTTTGGTTGTGCAAGGAGTTGTATCTACCATTGCCTCCCTCTTGGCTGGAACTCCTCAGTTATTACTGTTGTTATTATTAGGGCTGATCATATAGGGTAAGAGCAGGGAGTTTTAAAGTCAGAGTCACACATGGGGAAGTTTTCTGACTCTCTGAGCCCAGGTTCCCAGCCACAAGATTGGGGTGTTGGCTGCTGCTTGGGGACCCCACTGCCACTCCTCCCTTGGCCTCAGCATTCCCTCTTTCCCAGCCATAAGATCAACTCTGAGGGCAGGGATAGAGGAGTCCCTCAAGCTGTGCAGGCTTCACAAGTTACTCTTCATAGGACAATGCTCATTTTGACTGAAATCAAAGGAATTTTGTCAATAAAAAAGATATTCTCTGCAAGAATGGAAAATGAACAAAACAAAAGAAGCCTCAACAACAAACTCAACCTCCATGTCTTTAAAATGATGTTGATCACTTCTATTTAGTGATACCCTAAAACACCGCAAAGCTCATCCTTTCTCCTGATTTAGTGAGCCTTATAGTGTGTGAGTGTAGCTGCATTTCTCTTCACTTAGCTGGTGAATTCCTCAAGGTCATAAACCAGAATTTCCAGAAAATATTCCAAGAAGGGGATCCCTGCAGAGTCAGTGTCATTAGGTGGGTTGCTTGGGATAATCCAGTCTGTATTTCTAAGTTAGTAAGAAATTTGAGTTTTCAGGTGCTGCCACCAGATGTCAAGAGAATGGTGTCAGGACACTGTTAGCCAGTTGTACGTCTTAACAGATGTCTGTGACTTGCTGGAGCTGCGTGTGGTCAGTGCACAGGTGACAATTTAGAAGCTGGTCTTTCCCACTCTGTGAGTCTTGCAGCAAATATGTGTATGGGCCATTTCTCTAAAGAGGTGATGTGCAAACCAAGCACATGCTGCAGTGAACCCTATATTTTTAATAACATTTACTTTCCCAGATGCCAGACTGTCACTGCTGGGCAGGTAATAAGTTCTTTATATGATGTGTTGCTCTGTGTTGACAGTTCTACCCTGAGAACTTAGTTCTAAAGCCTACATGCTCCCAGGCCACTCCCTCTCCACACAGAGTGGCTCTTTCTATAGAGATAAAATGGGAGAGTAGACAAAGAGAGGGGACAATGAGCACCACAAGTGGCACAAGGAAGGGGGGGTGAGGAGTGAAGAGAAGGGGGCAGATCGAGCCGATGTCTGCTCACTTGGTTGTTCAGAGGGCTGGCCCAGCATGTGGGAGGCGAGACCATCAGGCAGATGGATGAAGAGCTGTAGAGTGTAGCTATCTGTCTGTCCAGGTCCCTCCTTCCTTTGTCTTCATTTCCATGGCCCTGAAAACCACCTGGGATGTGGGCCAGGCTGGTCATTCTTGACCTTTCGCTGCTGAGGTCTGCCATCATGGAGACCTCAGGAAGCTACCGGACACTTACTTCCCTATGTTTTGGTCACAAAGCAGTTAAAAGTTAAAAGTTATGTAAAAAACATACTACAAGTTAAAAAAATACTACAATGACCCCCCTGTGATTTTTTTCCCTGGGACTGGCTAAAATATTTAAAGGCAACTCAAAACACAGTTGCTTCCTTTTCCACAGGGTCCGGCTTTATGACAGTAGCTCCCTTGGTGTGCCCTGGAGGAGACCTGAGAGTCATTTGTCCATAGCACCTCATCCCACAGGGAGCTACAGTTTATCTAAAATGGTTATCAAGTGACACTGTTGAGAAATAGCCAGTGAGGCAACCATGTCAACAGAGAAATCATTTTGCAGATTCCTGTTTAATTAGAGCAAATATTCAGAGTAATGAAAATGAACATTTATAATGATTTCCTAAAGTTTTCCAATATGCAGATATCCTGTGCACCTGCAGTATAACTTCTCAACAGACAGTGATCTGTGAACTGGCACCTTCTCTCCTGGGGCTGGTCTGCTCCCCTCTTTGGATTCTGTGGCAATTAGAGCTGCTGGAAAAAGGAACTGCTTTCCCTTCACCCCTCATTAATCCTCACTCCGCTGTACTCCGGGAGCTACCATATTCATGATCATTTTGTGGCCAAAGAAATGCACTATTTGCTCATCCACTCTTCATTAACCCACCTCCTAGGCGCCAGCGCCATACTAAGTAAAAGGAGACACTGAAGTGTCGGAGACACAGTCCTGTCCTTCAAAGGATTTAATTTGAATTTAGGGAGATTACACAGAGACAGAAATGCCTACGAGCAAGATATTGTGTGATAAATATCATGTAAGTGCTGCACACTGAATGTCACTAGAATGAGAGAAGAAGAGGAAGGGAGAGAGGGAGAGATGGAGGGAGAGGGAGAGGGAGAGCACTTCCTACACGGGCTTCCTAGAAGCAGAATCTGAGCCAGCGATTCCTGGGCAGGGATTTGTTGAGAGTATTTTTCTGAGGAGGAACTTGGGTGACAATTATGGAAACAGGCTAGGATGAGGGCTGAAGCCAGGCAAAGAGGAGGTGTCACTTATGTATAGTCTTCAGCTGATCTGATAGGAAACTCTGGAATGTGCAGAGCACCCTCCTGTTAGGGAAGGTGCTGATGGCTCCTGCCTGCTGGGGAGAGGGGCCCCGTTGCAGGGAGGTGCTTGCATGGTACCACAGCATGTATTGCAACAACTCAGCTACAACCAATGAAACCTAAGTAGGTGTAGAAGCAGGACTTGTTACACTGTGGTTATTGGTTTTCTCTTTTCTCATTAAATAACTATTGAGAGCAAAACACTTATGCTGATAACATAAGGAATGGTTACAGAAAATGCAAATATACTGATTTCCATAGAATAAGTAGAAAAAGTGATCAGAACTCTCCTCTACCCCCAAAGCACCAAGCTGTTAGTTTTGTGGGAGATTTCTACTAACATCTAAGTAGCAGACAATTTCAAGGCTACCTGATGTGTTCCAGAACATATAAAGATGAGAAAAACCTTTAAACTGTTTTTATTATAAAATGTCTATATTACTGATCTGCTTATCTGAGTGAGACTAACCAAGAAAGAAAACTACAGGTGGCTTCACTTATGGATATTAAAATTATAAATAAAATATGAACCACCAAGCATCAGAGAAAAAAAAGCAACGTTGTAATCACTAAGAAGTAGGTTTTTTCTGAAATACAAAAATGATTTATATTAAAAAATTAAAATGCAATACAAATATATGATTGTAACCACAGATGATGGGAAGACACCTGACAAAATCTAACAACTACCTTTGATAAAACTCAATAAATAGAACACATGAATTTTTCCAATGTGATTTATATATATACACACCAACACATAGTATATATTTTATATATGGACATATATAAATAAACACACACATATAGATGTAACGCACATGTGTATGGAGGTAACATATACATACATCAATATAACATATAGATATATATACATATGTATATAGGTACAGGCATATATATTATCTGTAGGATGAATACACGCAGAGGCACACACACACATAGCATCATGCTTAATAAGAAACACTAGAGGGCTTCTACATTCCCACTACCAGAATGCCCACTAAACTTCATTATTTAACATCTCCTGAAGCTCTTAGCAACACAACAAGAGAAATCAGAGGTATGATCACTGCAAAGGAGCAGGTAACACTATCACTGTTGGAACACGCTGTGATTGTATAGGTGGAAACCTCCAGAGAGCCCAGCTGAAATACTGCTAGGAACAGTAAAAGTCAATAATGTGACAGGGTACAGGTTAACGTACAGAAATCGATAGCTTTCATATTATAACCAACAACTAGTGAGAAACCATACAGAAGAAATGACTCCATTTATAGCAGCAGCAAAGAAGATACTAGGAATAAGTTTAACAATAAATGAGTAAGAATGATAATTAAACATTAAAACCCGACTGAAAAACACCAGCAAAGCTCACACAGACAGAAGGCATGCTACATTCCTGGGTGAGAAGGCTTGGTGTCCTGGGTCCTTTCTAACATGATTGATAAGGTTAATGTGATTTTCACAGGAACACTTGGGCTTTGTTTCTGATAAGCCCAGTTCAAAGTACAGTTTTGTTTTTTGTTTCTGAGCCACACAAGCTGATTCTAATGGGTAACCCACGGAATTCTGAAGAAGAGGACTAATGCCAGGAGACAAGCCCCAAGTAGAGAGCAGGTGGTAAAGGCTCAGTGACAAATTGCCGTGTACTCAGGCATGAAGTCCAACAAACGGAACAAAGCAGGGAGTCCAGACTCATCCAAACTCGGCAGGAATCTAGAGGGGGGTCAAGTTAGTGACGTCTCTCCCTGAGGGGTGGAGACTCTTTCATGAACAGTGTCTAATAACTGAAGAACCACCTGGAAAATAAAGTTGTGTCTTTACCTTACACCATGTAAATTCCAGTGGATCAAAGGTTTAGATGCAAAAAACAAAGAACTGCATACAGAGAGTAATAGCAATTTGTTCATAGTTGCCAAAACTTGGAAGCAATGAAGATGTCCTTTAGTCAGTGAATGGATAAATAAATGGTGATATACCCAGTCAATGAAATATCATTCAGCATGAAAAAGAAATGAGCTATCAAGCCATGAAAAGACATGGAGGAACCTGAAATTCATGTTGCTAAGTGAGAGGAGTCAATCTGAGAAGATTACATACTGCATGATTCCAGCTCCATGGCATACTGGGAAAGGCAGAACTAGGGAGACAGTAGAAGATCAGTGGTTGTCAGGGGTGAGGTGGGTGATGGACAGGTGGAGCCCACAGGGCTTTCAGGTCAGTGAAACTGCTCTGTGTGATACTAGAATGGTGGCTACATGTCCTTATACATTTTTCCAAAGCCACAGAATGTGTGACACCAAGAGTGGCCCTAATGTAAACTATAGACTTTGGGTGATTAAAAAACAGTTGTAAATATAGTAGAAGAAAACATGGGATATTCTCTTCATAAATTTGGTGAGTGAAAGACCACTCTTATTACAATTTGAAGTCCCAAAGCAGTAAAAATTGTTATATTCAAATTATATTCAAATTGTTATAAAAATAAAAAAAACTCTGAATGGACAACTATCTTAAAGTCAGTAAAAAGGCAAAAACAGGGAAAAATTGCAGTTCATATCACAAAAAAGCATTCTGTCTAGAATATATAAAAAGATTTAGAAAAAAATACCACAATAGAGTAATGGGAAAAAACTGTGTAAAAACAGTTCACAGAAAGAAAATATAAAATGGTTCTTAAATATATGAGAAAATATTCAGCCTCACTGATTATATATATATATATATATATTTTCTTTTTCAAGTTAAAAACACAACGAGATATAATTCTTCATCTCTCAGATTGGTAACATCTGAAAGTTCATCAATGTGCAGTTGGAATGGCTGTGAGAAAGCACTTACCTACAATAGCTGGAGGACTCTATGTGGGTAAAGTACATTTAAAGGACAATTGAACAACTGCAGATTATAAATGAATACACCCTTTGACCCAGCAATTCCCTTCCTCGGAATTTATCTTACCCACATACCTGCACATGTAAAAATGGTGTGTGTACAAAGCTTTTTGCCTCAGCAATGTTTGTAATAGCGAATAATAAATGACCTGAGTGCCCATCAATAGGGGCCCTGTTAACATATAGACATCTGTACCCTGGGCTCTTTGGAGCTGTAAGACAGGACAGAGAAATTCTCTATAAATGTAGGAAGATTCCTAAGATATTATAACATGGAAAAAGCAAAAGGAGTTGAAAAGGGGAAGAGAAGAACTTATGTGCATTTTTGCGTAAGTGTAAAGACTCTGGGAGGGCATCTGTCAGCGTCTGGGACTCGACCCTACACACCAGCTGGCAAGCCAACCTGTTACTGTCTCGTGGATTCTGAAGGGAGACACGAGTTCCTGGGCCAGAGACAAGGGGTATCATTCCTTACAGCATGCCAGGCAGCACGGGGACCTACGTTTTACGTTGATGCCTGACCCCAGGCCTCCTGAAACTGAAGGCAAGATACAGCAACTGGTATCAAAGAAACAAATATCAAAATAATAGAAATTAGAGACAGAAAGGAATGGACTTTATCCTCTGGGCAGACTGCTGAAGGGTGTGGTGTATAATTAATTCCAACTCCCTGTTATCCAGCACTGTGTCCACTGGGCCTAATGACTCAAGTAACAGTGTTTCTACGATGTCCCTTTCATAGTTTCTCAGCTCAGCGTTAGGAAGGATTCCTCTGCAGTGAGCCTGAACGATCTGCACTTTCACTCCCTCCCTCAGGTCTCCAGCTTCCCGGTGGTTTGCACCTTCTGAATATTTGCAGAGAACTTCCTGCAGTTTCACTTCTAGTCATTATTTGTTCATAGTCTATGATTCTCAGTCTTCTCCTATCAACCCATCCTTTCCTCTTCTAAGTTTCTGTTTATATTCTTTAAATCTCCTCTAATTAGTTTGAAATAAAGAGGCTTTAAAAATGCCACTCGGGCGTGTCTAGTCTGCGGGGGACTGGCTGGACTAGGACTGAAGGAAAGTATTTTTACTCTGGACAGGGGAGGTTTTCTCCCACACAGGTCCTGACCTGGGGCTGTCTCTACAGCCTGAAGACACCAATGTCCCTAGAGCTTCTGCTCTCTAAGTATTGCAAATGCATGGATTTTAGGTGGAAAGAATGCGATGCCTAAGAGTTTTGTGTGTTACCCTATGAAAGGCGGTATGTCTGTAAAGGACATTGGATGATGAGGTGGGCCGGGGATCAAAGACGGTGTTGAAAGATCCTGGAATGGCCAGTTTTTCTGAGGGCTGTGGTCTCAGTGAGCGAGCTGTGTTTGGGTAAGTGCAGGGTATCCCCTGGCCTGGGCTCCTGAGATAACCTCAGATGCCCACTCAGATAGGTGTTTGTGTGTTTGTGGAGTGTGGCCAGTCCTGTCATGTGATGCTAGGGCCATAGAGGGTGGTACCTGGGCCATCTGCCTTCCCTCTCAGCGTCTCCACCCTGCAAAGCCTGTCCCTCCAGGTCTACCTTCACCAGCACTGAGATCTGATCCAAGCATGAAAGGCACAGAGCTAGTTGTTGGCCATTCTTTTTTTTTTTCAAAATTCACCTGGTAGAAAAATCTCTTAAATTGTTTTAGAAATGGAGATGTGACACTGGCCCCCATGAACGTGAAATCCCAAGGTTCTCAAATGAAAATCTCTTTGGGAGGTTCCTGAAAATCAGTCTGTGAACAATGTTTCCAGGTGATTCTTAGGACCAGGTGGCTTTGGGGTATGGCTATATGAAAAGGCAGGTGCAGAATTTCACTCTTTCAGCTGACTGTTCAATGTCATAGAGACAGGGTTTGGGGACAGGTGATCTGAACCTGAAGTGGAAGATTTGGTTAAGCATCTGAAGCAATTTCTGAGACATTGAAAGTTTGCACCTGTAGCTGCCCATCTGCACATCTCTGCTCTGTGGGTGCCTTTGGGTACTGAGGGCTGTTTGCTGTCTCTGTTTTAAAGGACAGTGGGCATCTTTTATCAGGGAGTCCTAAGTGTCGATGCTGGTGGATTTTGTGAGTGAGCTGTGAATCAGGCCTGGGTTTCTAAGTGACCCTCAGTGGTTAGAGAAAGTACAGAATCGCATGCTCGGGAATTTCCTTCAGAAGAAGTACCCTGGGGCCTGGTCCCTCTCCCCTGGGATTGCCAGCCTGTTCATCAGCATCAGCATCAGGCAGTTCGGCAGCAACCTGGTGAGGACTGAGAGTGGCCCACTGCTCTGGGGCCTGAACAGGGCCAAGGTAGGATGGAGCGCTTGGTCTGCGCACCACGAGAAATGAATGGTTGCAGTGCCACTCCTTCTCTTCTCTTCCAAAATGACTTGGCTTATTTTGTAGATGAAGATCCCCACATAGCTTGATGGGGAGCGATTGACCATTGACAGAGGTGAGTCTGCTGTGTCAGGTATGGACAGGACACGCTGCTTACCCCATGGGACGTACAGCTCAGGAGCACCAAGGAGACCCAGAGATGATGCTGAGACCGACGCTAATGGACAATTGCTTTTGCATCCTGACCATGTGTGAGGGCTGACAGGTGGATGGGTTCCCCCATGCAACTGAGCTCTCCCAAACTCAGTGGGCTGCAGGCAAGAGGACAGGTGAGCACGGGGAGGAAACTTATCAGAGGCTGAAGGCTCTATGGGGGGCTGATGGCTACTCTGGGGGTCTCTGGGCGGTCCACCCCATGGTATGCTGGCTGCATGTGCTCAGGCCCCTGTGAGAGGCAGGTGAGGTAGGGGTTGGGACATGGGGTCTACGAGGGCCAACACGGGCACGTTAAGAATGGCATTTCAGTCATTGGGTTCAGTCACATTGGTCTATGTGATTACAATATGTCTCATGCACTTTCCTAATAAATTAACTCAACATTTCCAAATCTAACTTTTGGGGGTTAGGTATTGGCAGACTCGCTGCAGTCTTATTTCCTGCCCCCATGGAATTTTCTCCTCTCTTCACATCAGAGCTGGTTGTTCAGTTATTGTTCAGTATTAAGTCCGTGGCTGGGGGAGTTGGGACCGCAGTGAGGCAGGAGACACTCTCGACCGGTTTCTTGAGCACAAGGTCAGCCCTCCTCCCTCACCTGGTTCAGCAACCTTTTTCTGATCAAGAGTGCAGGAAGTCTCCTTCTCTCCGCTCCCTGAAGGGGGCCGACAGCAGGACAGCAGCACTTTGGGAACGGATGACGGACAGCCAGGAGAATTACAGACCCTGAAACCATGAGGGGCCAGGCTGAGTCAGCAGCCCCCGGTGTCCATCCCACTGGTTATGAGAGACTGATAAGATGGGAATTTGTTTAAGGCACCACTGATCTGCTTAGTGTCTTATGCCCTGTAGTCAGGTGTGTCCCATAACAGATAAACTTCAGAATGCATAAACTTCAGGGTAGTACAAGGTATACGTTTGAAGATGTGAGGTGGCCTGGTTACCTTATAAGGAGGTTATTAATTGTGCCCTCAAACACCAGCATTATGAGGGTTTCACTGGATACAAACATGGTGATGTTACATTTAGAATCCTACCCCCAAGAAAGTAGGATGACAGGAACTCTGCAATTAGTGGATTGGTAACTCTGTTTATCTTCCCATTTGGACTGGTGGAGTGTGCACTTTGCCCCATTAGGAACTCACTCTTTTAGATCAAAGGGACACGCATGCAGCCACTGATGTGAGTGATAAGCAGGATGACTGACAGGATGCCTAGCTGGAGTTGAACCCAGAAATAATGAGAGTGTGAAGCAGAACTCATGCATAATTCATGGGCTAAATATTTTAAGTGAAGAGCTTTTCTCTCTGTGAGTAATCACTTGATGTTCTTGATGTTCTTCGTTTGTAAGAAGGATGTGGGACATATTTGAAGGGGTTCAAAGGGGGAATCTCATCAGCCCCTGGATTCCGTCTCTCTGACAGGCAGCTCTCTGCTGGCCTCCTAGTTCGTTCTGTTTTTTTCTCTGTGAGACTTACTCTGGGCACAAGTGGCTGGTGACTTAAAACACTCTTTGTTTAATGGTCCACGGTACAGGCAAGTGCTGATGGATGCTTATGACCCCTTTCCCCCCACCCCTCATCCTTTCTCTCTCCTGACTCTTCTGACTGCTGGCGTGTTCTTTCAGTGGACCATCTCCAGGTATGAGTCCAGAGCTGACTTCTCACATCCCGTGGGATCTACCACTTCCTTCATTTCTTACCTTCACCCAGAGGGGCCTTGACCTGGGCAGCACGGCCCTGCCTGCCTTCCCTCTCCAGTCATCAGCACAGGTGACAGTCCCCTTCCCCAGGCTCCTTCTGGTGTTTTTCCAGAGCCCTCCTTCCTGGAGGACTTCTAAAGCCCAACACGGTGGAAGGAGACCAGGTGTAGACACAGGAGTGTGTAGGGAACGTGACAGGGTGTAGATGCAGGGGTATGTAAGGAAGATGTGCCCTGAGTGGCCACTGGTGAGAACAAAGCTGCTGTGTTTGTGCAAAGGCACTGGGTGAGACCTCAAGACCCTGGATTTGCTCAGTGTGATTCCGCGTGGTCCGATTTGGGGAGCTGGAGGGCAACACCACTTGCTCCTCCAGTATTTGCCGCAGAGCTGGGCCAGCTACTGCAGATGGAGCAACCACGAAAATTTAAATATAGGTCAACTGGGCAAGAGAGGAGTACAAACCATGACCTTCCCTGTGCACATGTTTGGAAATCCAGAGGACTTCAAGGGGTTACCCTTGAACTGTACCCAGCTTCACATTTGTTTCTAAGTTAGTCCTACAGAATATTTTTCTTACATCTCCAGTTATGCATTGTGACCAAAGATAATTAACTCCTCCCATAACAGGTAACGTGCAAGAAGCTCCCTCCCTCTGTCCCTCCGTCTCTCCCTTCCTTCCTTCCTCCCTTCCTTCCTTCCTTCCTTCCTTCCTTCCTTCCTTCCTTCCTTCCTTCCTTCCTTCCTTCCTGAGAAAAAAATGCAGGGTTGAGGTTATTTTTCCCCTCAATAAAACATTTTGGGCAGCTAAATGCTGGGTTATGCTTTAATGATCAGAAAAATGCAGGGATATTTGAATAACTTTGATGGGGGTACCTGATCTCAAAAGAACGCAGATAAATATTGTCATCTTCCCTTTTTTTATGCATTTCTTTACATGCACCTCCTTACTGAGAAGGAGGAAGTTAAGACACGTTGTAAGGATTTAGCCCTTTCTTTAGCAGGTTTAGTTTCAGGGGCATTGATCAGCACCTTGTGAATTATTCTGGATTAAACTCCTGTGTATCTCTAAATGAGCAGGAGTGGGGGTGGGGTGGGCAAAATGTTCAGCAGGGACTGATTGTAAGGAGAGACATTTTGTGTACACAAGTCAGTATTCATGTGACACGGGGTCAGTAGTAAAAACTATCCTGTGCCCCGTGGTTTAAACAGACTTAAAATCAATTGTGCATCACATTCTTACTTGTTTGAGGAGCAGCAGATATTTGATGACATCTGTGGGGACATGTCACCAACTTCACATGTCGCTAGCCCCACTTAATAGTTATTAAGATCAGTTCCTTGAAATCCACATGGTCATTTACCATCTCTCGTCCCAGTATAAGTTTCTGTTTAGGGCTTTCTGCCCAGTTCATTTTTCCCACTCATCTTCCTCATCCGCACTCGGCATCAATAAAAAGGCCCTGCTTCTAATTTTACGGCCTGTAATTACCAGCCATTTGGGAAGGGGGAAAGTGGAAAGATAGAGGTTCTGGAATATTGGGGGGTACACTCCCTATTTTCTCCTCCATGAGGCCTCTGGGAAGATGGACTTCCACACGTCATCCTCATGTGCTGAAAAGTGACGTTTAACTGTGTTGTCAAGTGCAAGTGCTCTGTGGAGCGGACACCTGACTGGAAATGATCTCTCAGGATGAACAAAGATGAGTCTTATGCTGAAGGAACTGGGGGAACTGCCTGAGAAATTTAGGGGTCTGGGGAAGTTTACGGCCCTGGCAAAACCACCCTCATTTTGGCACTGGGTGGTCCCTCACCAGTGGCCATCTCCTTCCCACCATCTCAAGAATGTGGCTGCTGGTGACAGGGAGATGGGCCAGGAAAAGGGGACCAATCCATACAACTGAAAATCCATGTCTGGTGCCTGTGATAATCAGTCCAATAGTTTATTCACAAGTGAGACTATGCAGATAGAAATCATGTGCAGATGAAAGAGAAAGACAGGACATGAAGAAAGAGGGCCTGATCACAGAGGAAGTGCAGCTACCAGGGCGCAGAGTGGAATTTAGGAATTTACCAATGAGTCGCCTTGGAGAAATGTGAGGAGATCTTGCATCTGTAAAACGAGAAGAGTGTCCCTTGGAAAAGGAGGAACCTGAGGACAATAGAGATGTCTTGAGCAATATAGAGTACAAAAATTAGGGGAAAAAGAGCAATTGGGTTGTCAGATAAATTTAAGAAATTTCTAAGAACACAGAGTAAAAGGGTACATTAAAAATAAGAAAAGAGAGGTAAAAGACAGATGGTTTATTCAGAATATTGAAAATGTTACAAAAATGTGTATGAAGAAAGAAATTTATCAAAGAAACTATACAAGGAAAAAAAATACAAAAATAAGCAGCTTAAACAAATCAGGGAAGGGAAGTGGCTTACCCCTAATTTATGTACAGGGAATGAGGGCAGACCATCTGAACTGGATAGTGTAAGAAATGAAATTTAAGAATTTATGTAAAATTATAAATATTACACAAAAATAATGAAAAGTAAAAAAGAAAAAATTTTTAACAGTGTGGATCAGTTCTATATTGGTTCTATATTTCTAGAATTGAAAATCTAGAAATATAGAGCCGATATAGTATTTATGGTCATGAGAACAAAAATTAAAAATGACTAGAGGTGTCTGCCTCTAGTGAGGAGTGGAGGGAGAATGTTCTTTTCCATTTATCAGTTTTCTTCTGAGTTTTTACCATATGACTGCATTATTTTGATAAAAGTAGTAACTGCTAATAAGTGTACTTTTTTGCTATCATAGTTTTCATGATGGCTACAAAGTGGTCTGAGGCTCACACATGAAAAGGACTTTACATGAACTAATTGATGTGGATAAATTGGCATCCTACCAAAATATGCAGGGGCACTCATATCATTTTACTTCAAAATAAACTTCATTTTGTAAGATCATTGTATATCTAGCAACTAGAATAAGACACACCACTCCATCTCAGAGTTTCTTAGGAGTTTGCTTGAGTAGCTGAATTAGAGTTAAGGTTAAATGGCACATCAACTTGAAGTAAAAAACTATTTCAAAATGTTTCTTTTTTTTCAAATTTCTAATTTATTATCGTTATCATAGCTACTAAATTTATCAAGTTCTAGTTCACAATTATAAAGTCAACAAAAGGCCACTGTTACATCTTCACACAATGTTACAGGTCACAAAAATGTCTAGTGCTCTTTCCACAACGAGCTATAGATGAAGTTCTCATGATACTCGTGAGTCTAAAATGATTATTTATATTACTTTTCACAGTGGTAATCACTTTGAAATATATAGAAAACAAATACTGTTTAGAATCTATACAACAGAGGAGCAATTTTAATGGTGTTAGCTCTAAAGTAAAAATGCAGTTATGTAGAAAATATTTACCAATATTTTATTACCAATATTCATTAGCAATTTCTCACTGAAGATGATTGATCTCCTAAAAACTTGTGTTTTTTAGTGCTTTTCTTTCTTAGGCATCCTAATAATAAAAATTCTTGAGTCCTGACAACTACGCAGCAGTAATAAAAAAGGGCCTAAATTGTTTGAGGGCATAGAATAAAATATTATCTGACTAGTTTACCTTTTGTGCCCTAATCAGAATGAGTGACTACTAATACTAGTGTCTGTTTTCCCAAAAGTCTTGGTAGAAAACCAGTTCCGACATTCTGAACTTCAATTTCTAACCATAACCTTATTTGCAAATCAAGATTTCTGCTGGGAAAAATCAACTACATAAACCTTTTACAAGGAATTACCTATCTTAATTTACTGCTATTCCTGTGCAAACATGTTACAGTGAAAAACAGGATGCTAGACTTGAGATGTGAAGCATCTAATCTAATTAGGAGATAAAAGCTCTTGAGATCAAGGAGAACATTAAATAAAGTAAAATTACATGAGGCCAAAACCTAACTCATCCAAATCTCTTACCATATAGATGCAAACTTCCATTTGATTCTACAATAACATAAAATATAGCTTTTAAATCACCTCAAAATTCCTTTAAAACCACACACAATCAGGCAGACTCAGTGAAATAAAATCAGTTATAGGCTTCAGTAAGTGACACCTAGAGGTTTAACTTTAACTATATGCCAGAACACCTAGTTCCAAAAAGTCTAAGTGTACTTCCTCCTATAGTCTATTATCCAGTTTTATTTGGCTCTGGAAGAGATCTACCTGCTATTTAATATTTTAGTTAGTAATATGAATTTGGCAACAGTGTGGTATATACAGAATACAAAAAACAATTCTCATTTTAGAAACACCTGGGCAGAAGTCCATCTTTCTCTAATTTCAAATAAAAATCTGACATTTGAATTTGAAATAACTATGCCTATTCTGATGTAATAATTAATACTAAAATTGTTTTATGGTTATGGGGTAGGTTTATCAGCATTCCTTGTTAGACATGATATTCTCAGGAAAACTCAGTAATAAATAACTATAACTTACATAATGAGACAAAAGACCTTGATGTCACAAAGACCAAGAGAATATTAACCACTGATCCTCTTAATTTTCATGTTCTTATTGTTCAGGTGCTTTAAACAAGATCTGTATGAACTATTTTTTAAAGTACATTTTATTGATTATGTTATTACAGTGTCCCATTTTTTTCCCTCCCCTTTATCCCTGTATGCTCTGTCCCCCTCTTCCCTCCAGCATTCCCCATCTTAGTTCATGTCCATAGGTCATACGTATAAGTTCTTTGGCTTCTCCCTTTCCTATACTCTTCTTAACCTCCCCCTGTCTATTTTGTACCTACCATTTATGCTTCTTATTCCCTGTACCTTTTCCCCAGTTCTCCACCCTCCCCCTCCCTACTGATAACCCTCCATGTGATCTCCATTTCTGTGATTCTGATCCTGTTCTAGTTGTTAGCTTAGCTTGTTTTTGTTTTTAGGTTCAGTTGTTGATAGTTGTGAGTTTGTTGTCATTTTACTGTTCATAGTTTTGATCTCCTTGTCTTTCTTAGGTAAGTTCCTTTAACATTTCATATAATAAGGGCTTGGTGATGATGAACTCCTTTAACTTGACGTTATCTGGGAAGCACTTTTTCTGTCCTTCCATTTTAAATGATAGCTTTGCTGGGTAGAGTAATCTTGGATGCAGGTCCTTGGCTTTCATGATTTTGAATACTTCTTTCCAGCCCCTTCTTGCCTGTAAGGTTTCTTTTGAGAAATCAGCTGATAGTCTTATGGGAACTCCTTTGTAGGTAACTGTCTCCTTTTCTCTTGTTGCTTTTAAGATTCTTTCCTAATTAATCTTGGGTAATGTAATTATGATGTACCTTGGTGTGTGCCTCCTTGGGTCCAACTTATTTGGGACTCCGAGCTTCCTGGCCTTCCTGGAAGTCTATTTCCTTTGCCAGATTGGGGAAGTTCTCCTTCATTATTTTTTCAAATAAGTTTTCAATTTCTTGCTCTTCCTCTTGTCCTTCTGGTACCCCTATGATTTGGATGTTGGAATGTTTAAAGTTGTCCCAGAGGTTCCTAAGCCTCTCCTCATTTTTTCGAATTCTTGTTTCTTCATCCTGTTCTGGTTGAATGTTTATTTCTTCCTTTTGCTCCAAATCATTGATTTGAGTCCTGGTTTCCTTCCCTTCATTGTTGGTTCCCTGTATATTTTTCTTTATTTCACTTTGCATAGCCTTCATGCTTTCCTCCATTTTGTGACCATACTCAACCATTTCTCTGAGCATACTGATTACCACTGTTTAGAACTCTGCATCTTATAGGTTGCCTATTTCTTCGCTACTTAGTCGTATTTTTTCTGGAGTTTTGATCTGTTCTTTCATTTGGGCCATATTTCTTTGTCTTGGCACTCCTATTACACTGTAAGGGGCGAAGCCTTAGGTATTCTCCATGGTGGGGCAGCCCACTTCACTGCGTTGTGGTGCTGTATGTGGGGGAGGGGTCAGAGAGGGAACTATGTCACTTGTTTGGCTCTGGGATGGCTTTTAGTCACTTGTCCCGCTACCCAGAAGCAAATTGGGCCCTTCTGGTGCTGATTCCTGGCTAAGTGGGTTTGTGTTCATTTGGGGGCCCTGTGGGTCCCTCCAGCGAACTCTCCTGTGAGGCTGGGTGTTTCTCCTGCTGCCAAATCACCCACAGGTTTTTACATGCAGAGGTTTTGAGGCTTTCTTTTTCATTCTGGAAACTTGGGTTGCACAGTCTGTCTTGCTCCCCGGTTGTTCCTCCCGGTTTATCCATGCACAAATGTGGGGCCTCCATTCTACCAGCCACCAGGCCCTACAGCCACTGCCTTGCCACATGTCCTCTCCACCCTGGCTGCCTTTCTCCGCCCCTCCTACCAGTCTGGATGAATGTTTCTTCTTTAACTCCTTGATTGTCTGATTTCCATATAGTTCAATTCTCTTGCAGTTTTGGTGTTTTTTGTTTTTAAATTTGCTGCTGTCCCTCCTTTCGTTGTGCGAGGAGGCAAAGTGTTATCTACCCATGCCTCCATCTTGGCTGGAAGTCTTTAAGATCTGCAAATGCAAAACCTACAACACCCAGTCCTACAGCTATCAAGCTTCTTGCCAATTCCTGGTTGATCTCCGCGTCTGGTTGTTCGGTCAAGGGTGCTGAGTACTCTGTATACCTCAGGCCCTCCCCAGCGGGAGTGATGCCACCATGGGCATCTGTGGCCTCAAAATGTTTCTATTAGTAATTTTTTCCATTTCTCCATAATCTCTTTTTAATCAACATGTTTATTAAATCTTCTATTTATAACAGGAAAGTGAATTTCAGTAATTTATTCTTCAACATTCATAAATTACTAATTAGTGAATCTATACCTTGCAAAATCTCACTTTCATGTAATAAATTTAGTTCATATAGATAAATTGCCTGCACACAAAGCAGTGTATACACTGGCACTTTTAAGTACCATTTTTCCACAGGTCTTTGTAAACGTTCCTGTTTTCCAAGGGAAGTCTTTGAGTTCCTTAAAAAAGTGAAAGGATATTAGACAATCACAGCTCCAGGGCTGGGAAATATTGAAAAACTACTCACCAAATAACACTGACATATGTTTTTGGGGTTAGAAGTATTTTGCACAATAAAGAAGAAACACTGGTTGGTGTCTTCCCCTCCCTCCTTTCCTCCTTTCTTCATTCACATTCACGGGTCAGACAAGATCATTTAAAATTACGTTATCCTGGAATCTGTGGCAGAAGAATCTATGACACTCCAAATTTTAAAATTTGCCAAGGTTTTGTTTCTGTGATCCTACAACTGTGTGCACATAACTCTTTCATACTTAAAATTTTTTTTTTATCTTCAACCAAGGACATTTAGAGACAGAGAGAGAGAGAAAGGGAGAGTGAAGGGAGAGAGAGAAGCATCAATTGGTTGCCTGCCTTATGCACCCGGACCTGGGATCATTCACACTCAGACTGGGGGTGGGGATCGAGGATTGAACCCATAACTTAGATATGTATCCTGACCGGGAATTGAACCCACAACCGAATGCTCCAACCAACTGAGCCACACTGGCCAGGGCACTTACATACTTTTTGCATCGGACTTAAAGTTTTCTTTATAACCCATTCCTTTACTAGGATGGAAAACTCACACAGGCAGGTGCTTTGCTCTCTGTGGTTTTCCCAGAGCCTAGGATAGGCTCTGGTGCTTGTGGGCACTCAGTTAGTAACTTACAAATAAAAGAGGACACCTACTCATAATAGCACTTGCGTGGCACTTATTGTGGACTAGGCATCTCTCTAAGTGCTTGTATACATGAACACACTTAACATTTAAGTGACCCTCCTAGTAGGTCCTACTGTGGTCCCTAGTCCCAGAGAGGCTGATTGGTCTGAGGTCACATTGCTAGCTGCCAGTGGACCTGGGACTAAAATCTAAGCTGTTGCTTTTTGCCTTTACCGCCTCTCACTGTTTCCAGAGTGGTTACATCCTGAGGTGGGGCTGCGTCTGTTCTTGGCACCCTGATGCATGCGGAACGGTGTCTGATGTGTAGGTGCATCCTATCAATGTCTGCTGGGGGCTGGACAGGAGAAGGGCCACATCCAGCAGTGTGGTTTTGACACAGGGGACTTTGTCACGTGCTGCAGAAAAAGGCAGATGCCACCAAATATGTGAAAGCAGGGCGAGTGCCACGGCTCAGGCAGATGAATGCCACCAAATTCAAGGGTGTCATCAACTAAGTGGAATCACCTTTGGCTTAGTATATGATCACTGTAAGGTGATTTTACTTTTCAAACAGTGAATATACTTTATCCTACTCACGAAATTATACTGTGAGGAGATGTTTTTATTTCCTTTTTAGGAGATGCCAAAAATGGAAAGGTTAAGTGACATTTCCTCTGGCTGGAATGAAGACAGTGTCCTGAGTGCTCTCTGTCTTTTGCAGTGTCCTTGCCTGTGATGGTACTGGGAGAGGACCCGGGGTTGAGAATGATGGGAAAATGTACCAGTCACCTGGTTTTAAATTAATGTTTACCACAAGTATATTTGGACATCAGGTAGATGGTCCTTTTTGAGGCTTAGCCTTCTCCTACACATGCAGAGTGTGTGTGTGAAACTCAAATAACTCCAAGTCAGTTATTTTTACAATAAGTCTGTAGCATGTCATTACCAACTCACACCAAATTTTGGGAATAAAAACAGTTGAATTCAAATAACCAGTTGGTTAGTTATTATGAATAGGTCAGTAATGTTCTCACTAGTATTGATTAAATTCAACCATCATTTTCTCCCACCTTGGCTTATAAAAGCAACCATGAACTTGACCATTGGGGTTGATGGCTTCCTTTGATTCTATCATTTGTGCTTGAGGATGGACGTCATTCTGTGAGCATTGTGGGTGGGGGGTCCCAGCAGGAAGGGATGCATTCAGTCTCCTGTGACAGGATTCTCAGGGGGTCTGCACCTCAGCGGGAGGGGTTCATAATTCTCAGGTGAATTGGATTCTCTGGACTGGGCTGCCCTTCTGCACACAGAGGAAGTGTGTTGGGGGAGGGAAAGGAAAAGAGGGGAGAGAATGAAGCCCTGCCCACCAACCTGGAGTGACTCACCAGGTGGCCTCACCTGACCTGGCATTCCTGCTTTCACAGGTTCCTCCAACATTGCCCACTCTTCCTGACAACGAGATGTGGAGGAAATACATAACAGCAGAGGGACTGGCCAGGTCCTCAGTTTACCTTTCATGGAAATGCAGAGAAACCTGAGCAGGGGTGGCTTCGGGGAGGTGTAATTATACAGCCACTGGCACTATGGCTTTTGCCAGTCACCACTTTGTCCCTGATCTCTCTGTGTCTTGTGTTTTTTTCATTTTCATGTCTTTGAGTGGAAGGGAGAATCTTGTTTCCTAAGATCAGGCAAAGGCGAATTTTCTCTCCTTGAGTTGGGGATCCCACGGCAAAGACACGGGGCATTACCTTTGGTCATGACGATCCCTGCCAGTGCTCTGTGGCGGGCGTGCATGGACGTCAGGCCCACGGTCAGCTCGCGAAACTTCTGCGTGACCATCTGGGACACAGAGTCGGCGAATTCCTGCAAGACACAAGCACCAGGCTGCTTTGATGCTGAGCGGTTCATGCTCATGTCCTCTCCTCCGTCTCAAAGTCATGTCCACATGGGAGGAGTCCAGAGATGCCCGTCACACAGCACTCAGCCACCGCAGGCACTGTCCCATGACCCTCTGGCCTCAGCAAAGAGTCAAATGTTATACTGGATCGGCTGTAGGCCCTGATTCTGAGGAATTAACCCCCAGCTTGGCCCCTAGCGAGGAGCCTGCCTGTGCCTGAGTAGAACCTCTGGAGGGAAACGCTTCGGTGTCCAAGTCCTCCCTCTCCCTGCCTCTCAGAGGAAAAGTTCAGCTGTGTCCTCAGGGGAGCCTGGGGGGCCTGCACACATGGGACAATCATTTCCCACTTTCTGCTTGGTTTTGCAGAACCAGTTTCTAAATACCGCACTCACCTCAGGGACTCTTGGCTGAACTGCTTGCTACAGCTCATTCACAACCTCCTCCCTTCGTGTTTCTGCACATGTGCACATATACACACATGTACACACACATACACAAAGACACATGCACATGGAGTTAATTCACAGATGCATATACAGATGTGTACACACATGCACACATACAAGCACAACACATACCTACACATATGCACATGCATATATTCAGATAGTACATCCAAAAAACACACAATGTCTGCACACCTGCCTGCACACATAAAGACAGACACACACACACGCCCCCCAACTTGATATAATCCCAATTGTTAAGTCACCTTAAAGTGACCTCATATGTCTTTAAAGCAACACACATGAAGTCACATGGCTGGTGTCACCCAGAGCACGGGGCTTCGCCATCTCCCTTCCTCTATTCCACCTTGTTCATGGCTCACAAGTTGCACTTCAGCATGTGGCCCATAGCTACTTTTTGTGGGAGGCTGCTGGCTGGTAGTGACCTTCATGGGTCCTGAACTCAGAGAAACCTGGTGGGAGTCAGCTTGGGCCTGGTTTCCTCATTTGTAAGGTAATCCTCCTAATTTCCACCTGACTTCGCTTTTGTGACTATTCAGTGCCTTGGTGCACCGTAAGTGCTTAGCACGGTGCCTCTGGCCCTGAGTGCTCCGAGAGACAATGCGTCTAGCGGTGAGTGCTCGGAGGAGACAATGCGGGCTGCTCTTCTTCCGTCCTTATCGTTACCGTCACCATCGCCACTGCTATTTCCCGGTGGCTGCAGGCATTGCCTGAATCTTTATGCAGCCAAATCACAATATCCACTTATTCAGAAGGTGGGCAAATGGGTCATTTTTTGTTGGAATGGGTTTTCATGGTCCCACCAGGTAAGTTTGGATATTTTACTACGAATAAGAACAGGTCTCAGGTAAGAAAAGTTACGAAGGGTGAGTAGTTTAAAAAACCCCATGTTCCTGTGTAAACAGGCCTGCTTCCTAGAAACCAGAGAGCTGCTACAGAAGCAGCATGAGGCTGTTTTCACTCCTGCTTCTCAGAGAGCGGGGGGAGCTGGAGCAGCGCCCCTCTTCCCAGCACCTGTGGGGTTCGGGACCTTTCACTGTGCTGCTGCAGCTGTTATGGAAACCCGTAGGTGACAGGTGCCATGCAGATTGGGCTTCCCTGAGGGATATGATGCCCTATCACCTCCTGGAATTGATGTTCAGGCCTGGTTGGCTGGAGAGGGGGGCTGACTGGAGAGGGGGCTGACTGTGTGGGCACTGCTGTGTGTGGGATGTGTGTCTCGGGGGGCGGTCCTGGCTCAGCTCCGAAGGAGCCCAGGCCGCTTGGAGAGACGCCTCAACTCGGCAGGAGTCGCAGAGTCACAGCGTCTTAGAGATAAATCCCGGATGCTATCCCATCCTTTTGTGATCTGGAACTGAGGTCCATAGACGGCATGACATGTCCCTGCGTGTGAGTGTCCTGGGGCTGCAGGGGCAAATGACCATTAACTGGGCAGCCTAGAAGAACAGGAACTTATCTCAGAGAGTCTGGAGGCCACAAGTCCACACTCAAGGTGTTGCTCCCTCTGGAGCTCTAGGGGAAGGTCCTACTGCCTCTTCCAGCCTTTGGGGGCTCCAAGCGTCCCTTGGTTTGTGTCTGCATCCCTCCCATCCCTGCCTCTGTCGTCACACGACTTCTTCTCTGTCTGTTTCTACTCTGCTGTCTCTTCTTAGGACATAGTCATTGGACATAACATCAATGGTCATACATGTTGCCATTGACTGAATGTGCAGCAGGTGTGGACACTGGGTGGAGGGTTCACGGTGCCCTTCGAGCACCCACCATGAGGGGCTGACCTTATCTTTCCCATTGTAAAGATGGGCCGCTGATAAAATAGTAAATCATTCTTCAGGTCGGGAGACCAGTGAGGGGGGTGGGGGAAGGAGAGGCCCTGACTGCGGGACAAGCTGGGAGCAGGGCTGGAGTGGCCAGGGTGCCCAGAACCTGAGAGCCTGGTGGCCTTGGGGAGCATCCGCTTTTGGATCAGGGCCTCTGAGCACTGTTCTGAAAAGACTGGAGGCAAGACCCAGCACTTGCACCTCCGAGGCTGTGTCACGGAGCAGAGATCCCTGCATCCTGCATCAGGATCTCTGCCTGGGCAGGGGCCAAGGGCACTGCCCAGTCCAGCGGTCCAGAGTGGCCTCATCGATGCTAACATCTGAGATGGTCTTTAAAGGAAGATGTGCATTCCTCAGGTCACAGGGTGGGCAGAGTCTCCTCTCTGGTGGGCTCCACGGCACACTGCTGACTGGAGTCATCCAGCCACCCATTCTGCTGGCATGAACACGGGGACCCAAATAACAGCGCCACCTCCCCCAGCAGGCTGGCCACTGCATCCCAGTGGCTGCTTTCCAGAGTCAGGTTCTAGCAGCTTCCTGTGTGTTCATCTTGCCTCCCCGTGATTCAAGCACCTCAGGGGCAGAGTTTGCGTCCTTTGTGTCTCCAGTCGCATCTCACAGAGCCAGGTGTCTGCTCCCCAATGTGCCTGAGCACAAGGAGTTGCTGTCAACGTGCCTTCAGGTGTCTTTTTCCTTCTGTTTAAAGTGAGACTTTTGATTGTTCCAAAAGTGACAAGACTGCCAATATAGGAGACAGCTTCTCACCTTGTGTCTGCCTGCCCTGTAGGGCCCTCAGAACAGGATGCCCCAGCCGCTAAGTAAAAATAGGAAACACTCAAAAACCCCCTTTCATTTGGAAACCCAGAGACCACTCTCCATCGCACAGAGATGCAAAATGGACTCACTGCGCGCCAGCGCTGAGCACACATGACCCCCTCACTCCTGACAAGGAAGCTGCCGGTACAGTGATTTTCTCACGAGTGACCTAAGGGACAAACAAGCGGCTAGTGAAAGGGTAAAAATTTCAGGAAAAAATTGATTATTTTTGCTTCACCAGCTATTCTCAGTAATTTTTTTTCTGACACGAACACTGATAATCCGCTCCGGTGCCATTTAAGCGCCATAGGATGGGTGGTTTAAAAAACAGACATTTACTTCTTGTGGGCTTGGGGGCGGAAGGGCCAGACCGTGGTGCCAGCGGGGCCAGGTTCACTCCGAGCCTCCTTGTCTGGCTGTGAGCCCAAGTGGTCTTTGTGTGCGGAGACAGCAAGCCAGCTCCCAGGTCTCCTCTGTACGGATGTAATCCCATTAGGGGTCCCACCCTCATGACCTCATTTCACTTAATCACATCCTTATAGGCCCATTTCTATATACAGCCACTCTGGGGGTTGGAAATTCAACATGAATTTTGGGGAACACACACATTCAACCCATACCACGCAGGAAACATGATATCACACAAACAAACAGCATCCTCTCTGATAATGGTGCTACGCACTGCGGGTTAAGTGCACCGCTTTCTCTGTTTCTTTACTCCTCTGCCCCTCAAACCCTCACTTCTCTCTTCCCTCACCCAGGCTGGATGCAGGGAAGTACACTTAACATAAGTGTCAAGGACCCTTAAGAAAAGAATAGAGGCCCACGTAGAGGCCCCCTGCTGGAGACCTCAGGGATGGACCTCTACGTGGTGGGGCCAGGGCCGCGAGTTACCCATGCGCTGACAACTGTGTGCAGTTATTCATGTTAACTCACTGCTTTCTGAGGTTGTTGGTTACAACAACAACATTATTTACTCTGAGTAATAGAGAAGGAGAGGAATCTATTATAGAAAGGCAAATAAAACCTAACAATCAATTAAGGAAAAGCAAATAGTGCACAAAGCCTTGTGCTTTATCCTGAGTAGCAAACATTCTGCACGTACCCCCAGTGGATCCGACAGGTGTGGTGGGTCCAGGTGACCAGGGGACCTCTGTGCCGTTTAGGGCTCATCGGGCTTGGGGGAAGTTGTCTGTGTGAGGACCTGGGGTAAGGGCCCCTGGAAATCATGGGTCAGCTTCTCTGCGTAGTTCTATTGCCAAATAAAAACATTCTTCCTATGGAAATAACCATTTTGGGGTTTCACGTAAGGAAGGTTTAGTTTTTGTTCATGGTTGGTGGATTGAAATGTGCACTAGGAAGTATAGATAAGGCAGCACATGCTGACCTGCCTTTGTGTCAGCTGGTGTTGCACAAGTGGAGAGACGAGGGACTCACCACTCCTGGGCTTGTCCTACTTGTGAACATCTCTCTAAACCCCTGCAAGGCTGTGCTCCATGAAAGGCACCTGAGTGGTGGCTGGTGGTGAGGACAGGTGGTTGGGCTGGGCTGAGAGGCCTCTCTGAGTGAGTGTGCAGAGATGTTGCCCCAGAACCCCCCAGGCCTTCCCAGGGACCCCATTCCCGGCCCGGGTCCGTGGGGTGGGTTGGATGCTGAGTGGCTGGGTGGCTGCCCTCTGCCCTCTGTCTCCTCCAGACAAGGCAAGCTCTGCAGGGACCTTCTGTTAAACATTACTTCTCCTGTATTCTCTTCTCTTTATTCGTTTTTTTAGGAGTCCTTGACATTTATGTTAAGCATGTTTCTCAATTAACATTTTATAAAGGTGAATATAAAAAGCAAAAAGCAAAGATCTCTTTAACTTCTCTTACTTTGGGTGGTACATTCTCCAATTAAAACATAGAGGGATATTTAGTTAGTGGAAAGAAATTTCTTTGATATTTAACCAGTACTACCTCCTAGGACTGCTTCGGAAAGTCTGGCTTGTGGTTTTTAGAGGGAGAATTTATGGAAGGTTTATGTACTGAAACATCACTCTTAGTTTTTCTGGTTTTAAAAGTCAAAGGAAGAGAAATCATGATGACTAATCACCTCCATCAGATGACAAAGCATCTATTACAGGGACTCAGGGAGTCTCTGAGGAATTAGAAGTGTTTCGGGTTTGGAAACATCCAGAGAAACCCAGCCTTCGAGGTTTCTGCTCCGTGTCCTACTGTTTCCTCAGTGAAGCCGCTGGGCACCGGCCCCTCCCAGTCCTGCATCTGCTTTGGCACCGCCCTGCTAAGTGACTAGTTTTTAATTAAATGTCGTACATGATTGCAGCTGCAGGTTTGTGTATGTAAATGGCATTGCCGTTGATGACTCCAGGAGTTAAAAGCCAGACTTGGAATTCACGTTGCGAGGCATACACTTACTGATTTAACACTGGGGATTTTTTAATGTTTTAATCACTTGGGATTTAATATATACACTCTACTTGGGTTACTGCAAACCCAGCTAATCAGACCCTGAAATAATCTGATTTTCTTCCCCACCTGGCACTTGGTTCATGGTAGATGCAGTGACAGTGCTCAAAACAAGCTTGTGCCTCGGATTATTTTTATAAACTCAAATTCTAGGGTCTGTCCTAAGGCTCTGAGGAGCTCATCCCGTCTCAAAGATGGATAAATGCAAACTACTCAACTTAAAGAGTGTTTTTATGAGCGTTTGGGCCAAGCTACAGTATATCATTGCTCTCTAAATTAATGCGAGATGTTTCCCCTGATGGTGAGCACACAGACACCTCACTGTAAGTTATGAGCCACCCACATCTTCACCCAGCAGCCTTTTATTCGGGGCCTGTGTCCAGGCCTGGTGGCAGTGACCACAGTGCCTACTGATACACATTTCCTGTCTTTGTCCACTGGATGCCATAGATGGTGGGCAAGTAACCGCCTTTCCCTGCCAAGTTCCACCTCCAGGCCCCGTAATGGCTTCCATGGTGATCCTGTGTTTCTTGCAGCCCCAGCAACACTTATGCTCTGTGTCTTTTTTGGTACCACCTGAACATGTTGTTTTTCTTTCTCCTATGTACGCCATAAATATGAGATACACTGTAGCTCCCCCCACTGTGGGCAAGGGGTCAATATTTTTATTGACTTCACTGGTAATAGTAATTATAGCCAATGTTATTGCAAGGTCACTACTTGTCAGGTGTATTCTAAACGCTTTGTGTATTGTTGCAGTTAACCCTTACATAAAGCAGGGGCTATTATAGATCTATTTTGTTAATAATCATGTGAATAATCGTGTGATTACAGAGTAGACAGCCTATGATGCATGTCCTCCCTGTGACCAGTGCTGGAATTATATAGATATACACAGGAGGGAGAGGTCACATAAGGGCAGTGGCCCAGGGTGGGGCAGTCAGGGAGGGCTTCCTGGAGGAGGAGACAGGACAGTCCTGGACCTGAAGGCCTCTCATAATCTACAGTGGCAGGGATTAGAAGAGCAGGAAAGTCTTGGGAAGTCATGGCCTGAAGACATTCAGAGGCCGAACACTCTATTTCCGGGTCAGGTAGCGAGCAGTTCAATACGGCTTGAGTAAAGCGTTCATGCGGAGCAGTCGTGAGAACTTAAACGGAGAGGGCTGCCGGAGAGAGCAGAGGAGCTTGATTCCAGGCCAGGTTCACCTGCCTCCTCGAGCTCAGTGCTGTCAAGGAGCCAGGGACACATCAGCACAGGAAGCAAGCGGAGGGCCCTGCCCACACCTCAGGGGCGGGTGGTCTGGCCAACCAGTTACCCCTGCTTCCTGCAGTGGACAGGGGAGGCCAGGCCCAGGGACAAGTGAGAGGCCAGCTTTGCAGAAAGGCTCTGAAGACCCACTTCCCCAATCCTGAATAATGAACCACAGAGTCATTTGAAACATAAATTCTTTGTTAACTATGAAAAGGAGAGACAGTCAGCTGTCCTCATTGTTGGTGACTTAGTAACTTAGAAACTGCCTCTAAAGGGTGCCTCGGTATCAGGAAAGGGCTTGTGTCTTTCACACATCATTTCTGGCCTCCTCGGGCACTTGCACCAGGAAAACGGGATCCCACTGAAGGCTGCTCCTCCTGCAAGCCTCACAGAGCTCTTCCCAGGGCAGGAACAGAGGAGGGGGGTTGGGACTGGGGCTGGGGGCTTGCAAAGTCTGCGGCCATGGCCAAGCGCCTGCACGGAGCCCTGGTGAGCCTCCACCCGAGGGCTGCAGTGCCGACGCTGCTCATGCACGACTTGGCACTGGCTGGACGCTTGGAACGAAACTGATCAGAGGAGAGACGATCTGGCTTCTGCGAAATGATGGTGATAATCAGGTGCTTCTGGTTCCAAAGGTTAAGTGGGGACGGTGGCCCCATCTTTAATGAGCTGTGTATTATTGTACTTAACGGAAAAACTAAACCAAAATGCTACTTAGCTTCTGCCTGTGGCTCGCATGCTGCCCGTCGGCCTCAATTACCATGGCAAATTACCAACATTATTCAAATAGGAAAAATAAACTTTACGCAGCCACACCGAATGGCTCAAGCTTTACTCATTTCCAACGCTAATATTTTGAATGCCATAAATAAATAAAATGTGTTCAAATTTGTAATGGCTGTCCTCAGGGTAAAATTGACATTCAGCCAAAGTGGTAAGGATATTAAAATCAATAGATTATGAAGGAGAAATCCTTCAGTAAATATTTTCCTGTTGAAATCCTGTCTTCGGGTTTGTAATGCCGGGATACCAAAAAGGTTAGATTTGCATGTGGGTGGAGCAAGACAGAATCAGGACCACTGTCGCCACAGTTTCTGTGGTCCCTGCTTCAAATTTCATTTTGTAGCACGTAGGAGTGCTTGGTGGTGCTCTGAGGTGAAGGCCTGGGGACGGTGGGTGGCACTGGAGTCAGGGTGCGTGCCAGGTTTGTTGGAGCGTGTCCTCCATAAAACATGGCCCACTCATGCCTCTCCCCCTAGACCTGGGAAGGCTGGGGAAATGCTGCTGGAAGTGTTATCCAGCTACCAGCAAGCCAAGGCCTCGGAGAACGTCCTGGTGGACGGGAGATGCTCTTCCCTAACTCGCACCTCAATATTCCTTAGTGTTTCCATGGAGAAGTCCGTCTCCAGGTCTTGGTTATGGCTCCTGCTTGCTGGCAATGACCATAAAGCCTCACTAATTTCAAATTCTGGGTCTGATGAAAATTGGTGTCCAACCTCATAATTCAAATGATCTGACTCTTCAGTTAGTTTATATCTCTAATTACCCAGAGGCCAATGACAGATTTGGAGGAAGACAGGAAAGATGAAAACTCTTAACTGTAGCCATGGCTTCATGAAAAGAGCCCCGAACTTGGAATCAGAAGAACTGGGCTTGAGTTCTGCCACTACCTTCTCCCGATTGTGCCACCGCCAAGGGGCAGTTAGCGTCTCTGAGACGTGAGTTTCCTTGTGTATAGAAAAGATTCTGATTCTTGGCGTAGAGACCTATAGTATTCCATGAAGCGTTTCTGGGTAACGTGTTCTCTTTAAAGTGGGAGAGCCTGCAGTGTCCCCAGAAGCAGTCACACTCACAGGGACCATCTAAGAGTAAATGGAGACAGAACTGGAAGGGCCTTCTTCCAGGTGACAGGGAGTTATGTCAGTGATGGCGCTGGAGCCAGGGATCGGCGGGCTTGACCGGCTCGACCAGACCTGTGTTTTGGGAGCACTGACTGCACTGTGGTTGAGGGAGCAGCAGGAGGCTCATCAAAGTTCTTTCTGCAGCTGTGTTCCGGCTTGGGGGTTTCAGCCGGATGTGCCGTGGATCCTGGGGGCTTGGAGACACTATACTCTGACATATGGCATTTCCCAAAGGTGGCTGTGCCATTGTCAATGACCCCATCACTCATCTCACCAGTGACCTCCATATGACCCCATCCGGTGGTCGGCTCTGTGCTCTCTCCTTGGACACTGTCCCAACCATAGAGCAAAGGTGGAATGTTGGCAGGTGACTTCTGAGTGTCGTAGACACCATGTACTTATGGCCTGTTCCTGGGTCTCTTTTTGGAACCCAACCAACAACCGGCACCGACTTGTGGCTGGAGGCCCACCCCCTGGGGAGATGTCCTGGGTCACCTGCCATCCTGCTGTGCTGCCCACCCTGTGCCATGTGGAGCAGAGGGGTACCGTTCCACTGGGCTTACACAAATGGCAGGCGCGTGAGCAAAATGAACAGTGTGTTGCTGCAAGTCACTACATTTCGGTGTGGTTCGTTCCACAGCAAAAATGACTAATGTGGAGTTTAAACCATGAAGAGTTACTCAGCTGAGGGCTTAAAATCGGGCACTCCAAAGTCATGCCGATCCAGATTCAAATTCTGGATTTAAGTACTTGACGGCAGTGCAACACGAGTGATATCTAGGCCTCGGTTTCCTCATCCCTAAAATAGGAGTAATGCTTACATTATAAGAGTATTACAGCTGAAATGAGATAGTGGACACAAAATGCTTAATACGGTTCCTAGTACTGTATACTCAGCACCCGGCACCCAAGTGTTAATTGTTGTCATTATTATTGTCCAAACTTGTGCAGATACAAAGTTTCTTAGAAACACCGTAGAAATACTTCCCACTTATCTATGTCATTCATGAAATTAAAGTTTTCTCAGTAGCGAACCGTTTAAAAAATACGTTTTGATATCGTTAGGCAGGTGCGTGCCACGTTCAGGGGCGTGTGAGGCGGCTGTTTCTGCGACGCTGAGCGCCCTCCTCGGCCCTGCCCCCATCCTGCCCACCAACGCTGACCTCAGCCCGATGGCTGTTCTCCCGGGGCAGTGTGTCTTAAAGGTACCCAAATAGCGAGGAACTCGGAAAGCTGCAGATGCTTAATCCATACCTCCAGGCACAGACACTGGGTATATCGGGGATGTTAAAGCGAAACCACATACATGTGGTTTCTGCCTCACGTAGACTTTTTCAACTTTGAAAACATCGTCAACCTTGGGTGAGGAAATGCTTGTTGGTTAAACTCTTTGCTTGATCTTTTACGAACTTTAAATTTGTTATTACTTTTTAAAATTTGGAAGACAATATCTTTGGCAATGATGCATTTGAACTTTAAGTAAATGATGTTTGTGTTCATGCTCATCCCTGTTGTACAGATATTTCTGACTTCGGGTTCTGTCCTCTCTCATTTCACCCGCCAGCCACAAGGTTTTGTGACTGTTGACATGACCATCACCCTCATCATGCCTGAGGATGAGCATTCCATCTCCCTCACCTTGGTAGCTGCGATGTCAGCATGCAGACGTAGCGTGCAGCACAGCGTGCATTTGCCTTTGCGCGTTTGCAGGCGCACTGCCTTGGGAGCCCCTGCGGCAAAGTCGGAACAGCCCTGGGCAGGTGCTGTCAGAGCCTTTACTGGGAAAGCTCGCTGTGTCCACCGTGGCCCGGGGTGAAGCCAGAGCGGAGCCTGTTTCTCAAGCATTTCCTCTTTGTCCCACCACCATACCCATCCCCCGGGGGAAAAGAATCAATCAAGACTGATTGAGCAAGACACTATTGAAATACAGAGTTGAAAAGACAAGGTCCTCTCTATAAAAAAAAAACAACTCCAAACAGAAAACAGGAAGTACAAAACACTGCGTGACAGATGGCGGTCAGTGTTTCTCAAGGGCCGACTGCTCCTCAAGTGTTAGATGTCCACTGCCTCTTGTTTCCTTAATCTATGTTATCACCCTGGGGGGCAGCGTGATACTGTAAAACTGTACTACCAGTTTTACAGATGAACAAGCTGAGGCTGAGAGAACTAAACTTTCTCATCATGACACACAAGGCAGACCTCAGGGCACGTATTAAGCCACCGGTAGGTCTTGCGAGAGGAAGAGAATGGTGGGGACTCCAGGAAAGATGTGTTCTCTGACCACAGGGAGCACTGTCATCTGATCAACACAAATGTAGTCCTAGAGATGGCAGGTGGGAATGTGAAATTCTGTCTCTTACATGAATGTGGGTTTTATGGCTGCCTTAACAGTAGCAGTTTAGGGAGCAAATGATGCCTGTGATTGGAGAAGAACTTCCTGGGGGAGGCAGGTGACAGGTCATGGCCACTCGGGGACCGTCTTTCAGTCCAGAGGCCCCTTCCTGGATCCCCTGAACCAGAATTTTGGGCAGTGCAGCTGTCATTGGCATGTCCCACAAGCTGCTCAGGTGATTACAATGCACAATGGAGTTTGAAACCTGCTGCGACAAGGATTCTCTAATGGACAAAAGTCTATTCAGGCTCCCTTGAACTGTTTTCAGCCAGGCCTGTCTTTTGGGATTTTTGTGTTCCTCTCTGTATCGTCCAATTTTAGCAAGAGTCCAGTCCCGCACCCTCAATTCCTGATCAAACTCCTCAAGCCTCCCCACCACCAGGTGATGGCTGATCACATGGCCTGTCTTCAGCGGGAGTCCTGGGAGGTCCTTTTAGCCAAAACTCCCCCTCCCCCATACCCTTGCTGTTTCCTCTTTGTAAGTATTCATCCACTGACCCCCACCTGCTCCTTGCCTGTAAATTCCCACTTCCCACGCTGTACTCAGAGTTGAGCCCAGTCTCTCTTGCTCTGCAAATTCCACGGCAGGGGTTCCTTCACCTACCACTGCTGTCCTCCCCTTGAATGAAGTCTTCCTTACTGTGCTTTAACAAGTGTCATTGAATATCTTTTCTTTCACATTGTCTAAAACCTGGAGAGGGCCTGAAGGACAGCGCACTGGGGGAGGAGGAATTCTGTCTGCAAAAGCACGGAGGGAGGAAGGCCGGGCATGTGCAGGGGTGGCTGAGCTGGGATGACCAGGGCGATGGCGACGGGCAGACCAGTCACTCCACCCACTCCTCCTGGGATCAGAAAACTGGAAGGACTGACTTCTCTTTACCAGAGCCATGAGCCGCACACGTGGTGAAATATTAGGCCGTCTTGTCACCTTCTCCCAGTCAGCCAGTCCTAGTGCCTGGTGTCTTGCTTCCTCTCCCCAGCTCCGTAGCTGGCTCTCCTCTCTCTCTTTGGTCTATGCAGACCTCACCCCATGCAGTGTGGCCCCCACCCAATCCAGCCCCTCAGAGGAAGGGCACTGTCCTCATTCCAACATCTGAATCTGCTGAAACCAGCCAAGCAAAACCAGGAGCAGGACGGTGAGGGTACACTTTTGCTCTCCTAGGGCTGGGCTCTAAACTGTGGGTTGTTTGCTGAACAAGAGAATTCTTTGCCTGTGGACCAAAAGGTCCTTCGATATGTGCGATGGGATGAATTTTAATAGGGCTGGGGGCTGGTCATAGTCATAAATTCTAAATTTAGAGATATGAAGGCATTTTTTAAATCTTGTATTGTTGGCATTTTAAAATTCTACATGATTTGTTACATTAAAGAAACAGGGAAAATAATTATTTTAAAATAAAAGAAAAAAGGGGAGCACAGTTATGTGAACGGGTGATGCTACGTTGGTGACAAAGGCTTAGCAATCTCAGGTGCTGTTCTTCTTTTTCTACCCCGCCCCCGCCAACCCCATGCCTTTAAAATGGATTACATCCTCTGCTCTTTACTATTTATTTTGTGAATAGCCCAGCCGTTGTCCCGCCCAAGATTGTCTCCAGTGGATAGTGACTTGAGGGTCAAAGGGGCTCGAGTGGTTGGGTTATTACAAGCAGAGAAGGTGGAAGCCCCTTTCTGCTGGCAGGAGGGAAGGGAATGAACCAACAGCTGCAGCTGACCCTGGGATGCTCCCTAGGAACCGGGTACCAGAGGGATGAGCATTGGCGATGAGGCAACCACGGCTGAGAAAAATAAACTGACTTGTTACGGCTGACTTAGCCCGCTGGTAGCAGGGTTAGAATTAAAATCCAGGTGTGTGAATTCTAGTTTAACATCTGGGCTCTTGTCCACAATGCCAGAAGTGCCTTCTGTAGTTGAGAGTTGAGAGTTATGTGCAGAGATATCCATATACTCACCTCCTGATTAAATACACTCATAGTTTTTCACAATTACCTAAATTGTTAGACATTCACAAGTCTGTTTACACATATGGGCAGTAGTTACTGCTTCAACAACCCACTTCAAATTGGAATACAATAAGAATGTAGAAAATAAACTAAGACCACATTAGAAAAATGTAATATTTCTGTGGGTTTTTTTCTTTTTTTTAAACTGGTGCTTTCTGATGTACTCAGGAAGATATTTTGCATCTGGGTTTAATTAGAATCTTTAAATTCTCATTAGTGTGCTAATATGAGGATGCTAACAGACGAGGTCCTTTGTTTGGGTTTGATTCATGGTTGTTTGAGTTCATCTGGATTGAAAAAGACGGAAACTAGAAGAACCATTTCTGTGCACGAAGAGAAAAAAATTTCCAATAGAGAAAGCAGTTGTTCCATAAAGGATGTAATATTTACTTTTTGGCTTTTGTTAAATTTAAGAGAAGTTTTAAAGTTTTCACCTAAATAACAAAAAAGGCTAATGCATGCTTTGCAGTGTCACCACTGAAGTCCACGTCATGCTCACTTCCTGCTGCCACAGAGGGATAAACCCTCAGACCCCTCTGTGTCATGACTTTGGCCGTCTTTATCCTGAAAATAGGCTCTAGAGAGGAGAAATGAAGTAGATAAAAGTTGCTAAATAATTCCAAACAATGCAGCTGAGGCACTGACCAAAGCCAGGCCCAGGCTGTCCTCGAGTGTTTTCTTTCCTCATGAAGAGACCTGAGACCAGAGCCATTCATTCCAGCCCTGTTTACCTGTACTCAACAAACAGCAGAGAGATGGCCCAGAAGACACCTGTTCTTTTAGCTTAATTTTCATAAACAAGAAAGTCATCGCCCACCCCCACCCCACCATGTCCTGCACTCTCACTGCTGAACATACACACATGACCTGGACCCAGTGCTGTCACTTCTTGGAACTTGTGCCAAATCTGGCACCACAGCCCATGACACCCTGCTGGCATCCTTGTGCCCACCAGCAAACAAAGGCCTTTCCCCACTGTAGACAGTCCTTAAAGTTTGGAAGAGGTGACTCTTCCTTCAAAGGCACAGACATAAATGCAAGGCTACAAGGGACACAAAAAGTTGGGGAAACATGATACCACCAAAGGAACACAATAAATTTTTAGTAACAAACCCAAAGAAATGGAGATCCATGAATTTCCTGACAAAGAATTCAAAATAATTGTTTTAAGGAAACTCAGTGAGCTACAAGGGAACACAGACAGACAATGAAATCAGGAAAACAAGACATGAACAAAAAAGGAGTTTCACAAAGAGATAGAAATCATAAAATAGAACCAAACAGACATTCTGGAGCAGAAGAATACAATGAATGTAAGGGAAAAAAAAAAAAGTAATAGAGAACTTCAAAAACAGACCTGATCAAGCATAAGAAAGACTCAGTAAGCTCAAAGAAAAGTCATTGGAAATTATCCAGTCAGAGAAGGAAACAAAGAAAACAGAATGAGAAAGAGTGAAGAAAACCTATGAGACTTATGGAACTGTGTCAGTGGAGCAATATGTGCATTGGGGGAGTTCCGAAGAAGCAGAGAAAGAAGAAAGAGGCAGAAAGCATATTTAAACATATAATGACAAAAATTTCCCAAATCTGGAGAAGGAAGTGAACAGATTCAAGAAGCCAAAGGATCCCAAATTGGTTAGACATAAAGTGGTGTGCACAGAGACACAATATGCAGATACTCCTCAACTTATGATGGGGTTGTGTCCTGAGAAACCCACTGTGAATTCAAAATATGGGAAGTCAAAAATGCATTTAGTACATCTAACTCACCGAACTGCATAGTTTAGCCTAGTTTACCATAAATGTGCTCAGAACTCAACATCCAAAAAATGCTGGCAACATTGTGCACATTAGGGAAAATCTACCAATAAGTGGGAAGATTATACCAATAAATGCCAACATTGAAAAAGATCTCAAATATATAACCTAACTGTATCCCTCAAGAACTAGAAAAAGAACAAGCTAAGTCCAGAGTTACCAGAAGGAAATAAATAAGGTTAGAGCAGAAATAAATCCAATAGAGAATAGAAAAATAACAAAAGGAATCAGTAAGAATTGTTTTTTTTTTTGAAAAGATACAATTGACAAATTCTCAGCTAGGCTGAGACAAAGGAGAGAAGACTCAAATAAACAAAATTAGAAATGAAAGAGGAGATATTACAATGGATGCCTCAGAAATGAAAACGATTGCAAGGGACTGTTAGGAACAACTATATGCCAACAAATTGGGTAAGTGAATAAATTCCTAGAAACTTACAACCTATAAAAACTGAATTTAGAAGAAATTGAAGGCCTGAATAGAACAATAACAAATAAAGACATTGACTCATTAATCAAAAATCTCTCAATTATCTCAATTTAAAAAAAATGTTAAATTTCTCAACCAAAAAGCTCAGTGCAAGACGGCTTCACTGGTGAATTCCAGCAAACATTCAAAGAATTAACACTAATTCTTTTAAAACTATTCCAAAAAATAGAATGAAGGAATACTTCCAAACTCATTTAATGAGACCAGAGACACCACAAAAAAGGAAACCAGAGACACCACAAAAAAGGAAAACTGCAGTTCAATAATCCTGAACATAGATGCAAAATCCTCAATAAAATACTAGCAAACCAAATTTAATAGCACATTAAAAGTGACAATGAACAAGTGGGATTTATCCCTGGGGTGCAAAGATGATTCAACATACGTAAATCTATCAATGTGATACAACACATAACAGAATGAAAGATAAAAACCACGTGATCATTTCAATAGAGGAAGCAGAAGCATTTGATAAAAATAAAATCCATTCATGATAAAACTCTCAAGAGAATAGGCATAGAAGGGAGTTACATCAACACAATAAAGACCATATAGGAAAAGCCCACAGCCAACATCATGTTCAGAGAGAAACGGAAATCTCGTCCTCTACGATCCAGTACAACGCAAGGAGGTCCACTACTTTTCCTTCCTTTCCTTTTTCACTTTTGTTGAGATACTATTGACACGCAGAATGACCACTCCAGCCACTCCTATTCAACACAGTACTGGAAGCCCCAGCAACGCAATCATATAAGAAAGAGAAACAAAACCACTTGAACTGAAAAGATAAAAGTAAAAATAGCTGTTTGTAGTTGACATGGTTACATATGTAGAAAGCTCTGAAGATTTTCCTGTAATCAGCTTTGCTGATTTCTTTACATGTCAATAGTCCCATCAGTGTGAAAGTTTTTGGAAGTTTCCAAATTCATCTCTGGACCCCTGGACTTACCAAGGGGCTTGCCGGATCATGGAGCTCAATACACATTTGAAAAAATAAGCATCGTAAATGAAGCAATAGAAATAGTCTCTTTTAGCTGGGTAATATTTTGCATTTGTTTAGAACAAATATGAAATCAAGGTGACTCCATTTGGTTGTATTCTGGCAGAAGCATGAGATAAACTCCTCGGAGAAAATGATCAACAGATTTTTTTATTAGATTTAAGTCTAAAGGTGAAAGGAGTGTAGGGGCGGGGAGCAGCGACGATGGCCAAGGAGTGGGGGTGTTTGTTTTAGGGAAGAGAAGGCTGAGGGGCGACTGGGGGTAGATCCTTGTGTGTCCTGAGAAGGGAGAGGGGACAGTGTTACACAACTCATGCCAGAGCCTGCCAGACTCTACAGAAAGGACCCCTTAGCCCTCTAGAATTTGACATTTCTGCCCAGTCCTCTTCAGCTATAAATGCAGAATAATAAAATGCAGGGGGCATATTCTTCCTGTCTCCATGAACTTCCTCTAAGACTTGGATTTGGTCAACACCACGCAGAAGCAGGTACAAGTCTGCATTCACCAGGTGTCCAGCTGGTCTGGAAGTGGGTGACAGAGGAGGTGGCCACATAATGTGCCTGTGACTTTTCCTGTGACAATTATTTTGCCTCCAGACAGCCTCAGGGTCAAGTCCCTGTTCTGCTAGGCACATGGCCACAGTGAACAGATGTACTTTCCCTCCCTTAGCAAAGCTCCATGGGACAGGAGCCACCAAGGCTGGCAGCTCTGGCCAAAGACACCTGGACTCTGAAGCAGAAATGGATTTAAAATTCCCATGAAGGCCTTTTATCTGTGATAAAAGGGGAGTTGTTTTTCTACTTCTAGTTCATGTTCTCTGGCTTCCTTACATGCATTGATGAATGTCTTTCGGAGATGGAGAGGGAATAAAGCACCCTTGTGACAAATGGTGTCACCAGGTCTTCCAGGCACTCTAGCAGCACAGATGGACTTGTTAGCTGCTCTGGGGAAGTGTGGAGTGCCGCCTTGCAGGGCCCCTGTCTCACTATTTGTCTGTCTGGGTGACACTGGATGTTGGTCAGTGTCAGCTCCCCTTGCTAACCCTCTGCCACTGACCACCAGGGGGCAGGGTGTGGGCTCTGCGGGTATCCCGGTGGCATGTGGCCATGAGGGCCTGTCTCACGCTTTATGCTGTCACTTAGCACTTACCTCCCGTGCTCCTTGCCCACAGCCTGTGAGGGAACCCCCACTGGGCAACTGGGAGGGTCAGGGGCTGCTCCCGGAGCCCAGAGCTTTTCCAGCACACTTCTCCCCTCTTCCAGGCCTGCCCTTCTCTTGGCCCACCCTGTGCCTCTCCTGCCTCAGACCTGGCCCTTCACTTAGGGTCAGTTAGCTGTAGTACCTAAGTCATGAGGTAAGTTCATTCCACTTCTAAGGCACAGAGCTGGTGGTAGGAAAGGAGCATCTAGGTGGAGAAAGTTCTGGAAAGCCTCACAAGGGAATGGGAGCCAGTACAGGATTACCATGGCAATTGGGTGAATGCTGGAGCGCAGATGGGTAAGGGAAAGTAAACCCGCGTTATTCCTGGTCAAATGTGACATGTCCTCCTTCCGCACTTTCCATTCTCATCAATACAACAAGGCTTCCAGTGGAGGATCTTTTCTGTCCCCTGCTCTTCATGCTATTGGCAGTGACGTCCCCACAAGACAGCCCCAGTGCCGATGGTCCAGGTCCCCAGACGGGGTCTGTCCTCACTCAGTGCAACTGATCTGGGCACCAGGGCGAGGTCATGGCTCCACTCCGACCATTTTATTCCCGTAGTGTCCTCGTGCTCTCCCAGGCCTGGCCCCTCCGTGGGCGTCGTCCTCTGGGGAACTTCTGCCAGGACTGCCACTTCCTTCCAGAACCCAGAGCATGCCTTTTCTGTGCATCCATGGCATTCAGTGTGGCCATGTTCAGCTTTACAGGAGTGTGTGTGATCTGTCCTGCGATTTCTAATCTGTCCAACACCTGCAAATTCCAACTCAGAGAAGCGTGAGGACCAGGAAGCTTTGGTTTCAGCCACAGAGCATAGGGACACAGTAGACACAAAGTAAATGTTTGCCCAAGTAAAATGTTTAGGAAAAAAATGGAAAACACTACATACATGACTTTTTCAAGATCAATAACCATCACTCTACTGTAAAGCCTATTTAAGCCCTTAATTAGACAAACTGTTCTTGATCTGAGGCCAAGCTCTGGTCCTTCTCTATGAAGACATTTTCTTCCCAAATCATTACACACTTAGAAACTCAGTAGTTGTTTTCCTTCTATTAGTGTTTTGCTCGCACCGTATTGTACTGAGGAATAGAAGATGGCTTATTGGTCTTGGGGCCTGCCCTGAGGAAGCCTTGCTGGGTCCTGGAGCTGCTTCTCAGGATAAAATGCACCATTTTGTCAGGGGTTTTGTGCTTTTTAGAAGGAGGTCACTGAGGCCCTTGGTGTGAGGTTCAGGGCAGGCACGGGTCATTAACGTCTTATAGAGCGCCTGCCACCCAAGGGCGCGGGTTAAAGAGCTGAGCGAGGAGACCCAGGCCACCAGTGTGGACTGTTCTCCCAATAAAGGTCTTTGAAAAGGGGGATGCTGCTGACACAAGAACTCATTCTGGCTTTTCTTAAATAACTGGTGGAAAGGAGAAACCCAAAGCGCGGTGCTAGCAAGTATGTTGCTAAGATACCAACATTCTTTGACTGAAAAGCTGAACCTTTTAAGAAAGTCTATATCCCATTCAGAGAGAGAGAGAGATTTCAAAGCAGTTTCACTTTTCAAGAGGGCTGTTTTGTTCCCTCCCCCTTGCCTTTTTTCTTGTGCACATTTTAAACACTGTTAATAGGTTTGGGAAAGCAAATCTTGCCTTGTCCTGAGCACTTCGGATTTTCCCTCTGTATTTTCAGGCATTCCCTGGAAGGTTTGGAAATGTGAGACAAACTGTTCTTACAATGAAAGTCTATCCAGTTTCTGATAAAACCAAAACTAATTTATTTTTTGTTTATACTCCACTGCCGTTGACAAAGCTTCCCCTGGAGATGTATATCTTTATCCTAGCTCCCTTGGTTTGTCATCTTTTTTTGCTTTGTTTTGCAACTGACAAGGGGAAAAAAAAAATCTGACACCAACCTTGGAAGACAGTAATGCATTCAAGACTTTTTTCCCCCTCTCAGATCTGATAAAAATCTTGCCTAAAACCATGTCCAACCTTTTCAGCGGGAAGTCCAGATGGCTCTGCAGCCTGGATAACAGACTTTACTCACTGATGCTTCGCGGAGTGTCAGCAGGGCAATGTTTTTCTCGCAACATAAACGCAAAACAAAAGATGGCATCTGTGGTTTGGGGGGGGTTGGGGGCATGAGGGGCTAGCAGTTGTCTGGGAAGGAAAGTGCAAACAAAGAAAAAAATCTTGGAGTGCACTCGAAAGGCCATCTCACACGAATGAGAATTCCATCAGGTGGGATGGCGAGGTGAGGGAAGGTGCTGAAAATCAGCCACAGATGGTGCGAAAACGGATTATTCGAGATGAGGAAAAATGTAACTTTCCTACGCTTGAAGATGCACTACTGCTGATGTGATCAGTGACGTGTGTTGCTGTATCTTTTAGTCCAAGTGTTCCTGGGGTGCCTCTGGTGTCTCTCCTGGGAGATTTCACTTCTGGTGCCCATGGAGGCGGGCATGCTGAAATTTGTCATCAGCAGCGTATGCAAGAAAAGGGGCTCAGGAAAAATCCCGAATGCAACCGGAGCTGGCCAGAGTGACGAATTTGGTCACTTTTCTTATTTGTTACCAGAATGAGTAACAATGCCTTCCCATTCCTTTGCTACAGCTAGCAGATCCTGGGGGGATGAAATCATTTGCAAACATAGCTGATGAGGGAGGCCCTTGGCTTTCTGGAGAGA